>JANAVB010010791.1:493461-670625 GCA_029216955.1 Iris pallida
TTTTTTGTGTTTTTCTATTATTTTTTATATTTGTTTTGTATACAGTATTAAATATTAATTAATAATTATTATCACTTCTATTAGAGTAAAATATATACAATATATTAAGTGTATTATTATTGTTATGGATACTATTATCATTAGTTTTATTAAAATTATTATTTTTATTTATTTTTTATATATAGTAAATATCCCTAAAAATGTATTTATAACAAAAATATAGTATTGGGTTTTGTGCCTACATGTAATTTCAAATTTTGGATTAGAATTTTAAATATATTATTTCAAGCCATTTATAAATATTTTACCTAAAATTATACATTTTTTACAAATTAGGGGTGTTAGCCAAAAATGTTTTACTAGAATTTCAAACATATTTTCCTAAAAATTTTGACCAATGAAATATAGTTTTCGAAATTATAAATCATTTCCTAAATATCTAATAGTACTCAAAAAGGTTTTCAATATGAATAATGTTTTGCATATTAAAAATTTTCTAAAGATAGTTAAATATTATTTATCTTGATCGTGACTAATCCCATTATTCTTATTCCTTCTGCGAAATTCTTCCTTAAGTCAACCCTAGCTAATCAGATGTTCTGACTCAATGGAGCAGTCTGTCCTATCATTAGAGGCCATCTTGTGAAGTTTTAAACAGCAAAGACAATTTCGTGCAATAATGATTATCGTACCAACTACCTGTAGCTCCCCTTCCTAAATTTTTTAATATTTTAATTTATTTTATTATATCTGGCTATATTTTATTGTTGTAATTGAGAATAAATTATTATTATTACTAGTTATTATTTATCTACTATTTATCAAAAGAATAAATTATGGGTGTATGTGTATTTTATATAAAAATATATATATGTGTATATATGGTACGTGCACGTATATACAAATATATATATAATATATATATATATATATATATATATATATATATATATATATAGAGGCGTATATGGTATATATGTATAAATGTATATATAAATATCTGTGTATGTATAGATAAATAAATTATATATGTATGTATAAACGAAATATACCTGTATTTGTCTGTGTATATATAATATTATATATGTGTATATATAGATGAATATAAAGGGTAAATATTTGTGTTTATATATATATATATATATATATATATATATATATATTAGATATATATAATATATTATATATATATATTATATATATATTATATTATATTATATAGATATTATAATATGGTATAGATATTATATATATGGATAGATATTATATATGAGGATATTATTATTAATAAGTTATATAAATATTAGAAAAAGAAAAAGAAAAAGAAAAAGGAATGAGTAATATTCCACCAGCCGAATGGGCTGAGCCCACAGGCCATTCCCCTTAAGTTTCCCCAACCCAGCGGCCTACTCAACCTTTCACAGCAGCAAACCATCCCAAGCCAGGCCGACCTTTCCCTATTGCTCGTGTACAAACACCATGCTTACACCTATAAAACCTAGCAGGCCCCCAATAGCCGCCCTGCCAAAGGCCAGGCCAAGCAGCCCGATCCCAGTCAGGCCGAGCCCAACATTTGAACCCAGCCCACAGGGCCATACTTCCCCCGGAACTGAAAGTTCCACAAGCCGAGCCCTCAGCTCTGGATAACCAGAGTCTACTATAAATATATATCACAGAACACGAGAGAGAACTCGAAAATACTAATCCCGAACAACCTCTGCCGCCACCCTGCACGCGCGCGCCCCGCCGCGGTCTGGTCGTCCGTCGGCCGTCGACCGACGACGGAGTCGCCGGAGAGCCTCGTGCGCGCCATGCGCACCGGAGGCCAGCAGCAGAGTAGTCAGCGAGGAGATTTCGCGGATAGTTTTCTCCGCGCACGGTCGATGAATCATCGAAACCGCTTTCCCTGGTACAAAGTCAACATATACACCTTTACATCCTTTCAATTACTTTATGTGTAGGTGCGCTAGATCGCCAGAATATTGACCCGAAAATCGATGAAAACCCGTCCCAAAAATAGGACTGAAAACAGTCGAGTTAGTCTACTTCGTATTTATTTATCTTCCGAACCATGCATAATTTTGAAAATCTATTTGAAGGCGTTTAATGACAACATGTAGGGCTTCGATTCCCTGTTTACGGAATTTAATTTCATCGACTACGTGCCGAGAAATCGAATTTCGAAGTTTCCCAAAAATCTATTTTCAAAACTAGAAAATTGTTCCACACGACGTGCGTTCCGCCATTTCGGGCAACGTGGTCACACACCGTAAGCATCGAAAGCCGCGTAACGGTTTTGTGGTCGTGTGGGCTTTGACGGAATTCAAATTGGTCGCGTGTGGCGACAAATTTGATGCGTATCCGTCGAAATTCACCCTATCGTGCACTTTGCACATTTTTTAATTTTGTGCACGCTCGTCAGATCGAGATGAAACTTGCGCCAGCATGACCATATCGTTTTTCTGGTCCTGCATGCCAAGTTTGGTCTGATTCTGAGACTATTCATAAAATCACCGTTTTGCGGGCCCCACGGTCCCATCAACGGGCGATTTTGTGCACGGCCTGCCAAAATCCAACTTTGGATATACGGTTGGGTTCGTATCGGAAAACTGGATCCGTAGACATGTAGTTTGATGACTTTAGAGACCGTTGACTCTGGCACGCTTTTCGGTGCAAAGCAGATCCAACGACGGACATCGTTTTGGCCCAAAATTGCCGTTTTGCCCCTGTGTCCAGAATTGGACGTAAGGACAGGCAATCGTAGCTAATTGGACTATTCTGAGATCATTGGTATTGTTTATTTCAGCTTTCGGGACTGTTGTACGGGTTTTGACTATAGTGGCACATTGAGTAGTTCAGATTGTCGGTTGCACCAGCAAAGGACCACAGGCGAGTACAGTTATTGTCTGCATTTCGATATTAATTTTTACTATATTTCATTGATTGGCCATTGGTTATGTGATTTTTACTCTATTATAAATTGTTGAGTCGGGAATGAGAAGTGCCAAGGATGTGTGATCCGACCGTAGACAGTTTATTTCATGCAGTAGATCGTAGACAGTGTTATTTTCTGCAGTAGATCTAGTAGACGGTGTTTATTTTCATGCAGTAGATCTCGTAGACAGTGTTTATTTTCTGCAGTAGATCTCGTAGAATGTTTATTTCATGCAGTAGATCTCGTAGACAGTATTTATTTTCTACAGTAGATCTCGTAGACAGTGCTTATTTTCTGCAAGTAGACCTCGTAGACAGTGTTTATTTTCATGCAAGTAGACCTCGTAGACCGTGCGGTGTAGTGGCCCAGACTGATCACATATCAAAGGTACTTCTAACAGTTGGGAAAAGTATTTGTGTCTATTTATTGCTATGGTTTTCCGTATTTACTGTTTATTTTCAAACTCATGATTGATGTCTAACCTTTGTTTTATAGTCTTTTCTTTATTGAAATTGCATTCAGTGAATTGGCTCGTTCCATTCCTGACTGGAAACCAACATTTTTCAGGTTAGCCGTGGATTCACTTAGCATGGGAGATACGGGAATACTTGCAGACAAAAGCCTAGAGACTAGCTAGATATGAGTTGTAGTCATTTGAATATTTGTACAAGTTTATATTTTTCTGCAAATATAAACTTGTGATCATTGTAAATTAAATTAATTTTGTGAATGAGCATTATTTGTGATTTTGATCTTCATGGCCGTGATAGCGTTCTACCGCCGACACTGCGGCGTAGGCTGGCTTGGACACGTCTCGTATCCGTTTTAAAAAAAATGGGTTCGGGTCGTGACAAGTTTTGTGGTGGCCCATACAGGTCGATTTCGCAAATCATGCAAACTCGTGATGGTACTTAAGATTAGTTGTACTATTGCGAGCCTGCGACTAGAACATGCTCATTCACGAACAAGGATTAATTTAATTAAGAGAATGGCTATGACTAGGAGTCTCTTATACAAAATTTACCGATGGGTAGTCTAGGCTATGCAATTTAGATGAGGAGTTATTAATTTGGATAGTTGTCAATCCCATTGGTATACGATACCTTTTGATATGACGACTGATCCAATGTGGATAGATTATTCACTTGGTGATACATGACTTTCTAGAATTAATAGTTTAACCTTGATAAATGGTGCAATTCCTTCTCCTTGCCCCTTTAGATATCATCCTCACATCTTAGTCCGAATTGCCTCCTCAGTCCCTATTTTGCCCTGAGGACTACTATTTATATAATTTCTGATTAGATTATCCATATACGGACCTCGAGTTAGTTTCAGTTCAAGTTTTTCCCCAATGTTTGAATACAATGGAATAGTTAGAATGTTGTATTTCTTTGTCCTCAGATATTCTTTTCTGTGCAACCTCTTATTTTAAGATTGTGACTGATAGGACAAATATTTATGCCTTATTACATAGTCGACTTGTTTGAATCCCTAGAAAGCCCAGGAATTTTAAAGATATAGTTAAAGGAATGATGGTTGACTCATAATGGTAGGACAGCAGCGCACTGTCGCCATTTAATTGAATTTTGGAGACTATGGGTACACTGCAGCCAGCAGTGCACTAGCGAGACACAACCCCTAGAGGTGGAATTAGTTTAAGAAAATATAGGTGATGGGCTATTGCCAAAACTATGGCTAGTGGTCCTCTCTTGATCGTAGATACCTTGAGCCAATATTAGTGGAAGTTCTGCAAGTTGAGTAGCATGCTCCCAACCTAGCATTCCGCGGTCCTTGTGCCCTATTGACGAGAGAATTAACTGACACTAATAGGTTTACCTAGAATATGGAATTTAGAAGTCTATAACCCATTGGTTGACCAAGGTTTATGAATAAGAAGTAGTAGGATGACTGTATAAGCAAGAACACCAGGTAAGTTTGATTCTCTAAACTCGAACTACTTGTGCCTCTTTTCAAAAATCTCGCGTACTTGTATCTTGACTATCTTGACCAACGCTGCTATTACAGCCTAGTTTTTTGCAAGCTTACTCTTTATCGAGCTTGATTCAAGACATATGTTTATTGGGGACGCCCGCTAACATATTGTCTAATCAGAATCATTGTATTACGGTCTGATCAACCATGATGCAATTGGTTCGCTCTTCATTTAATTATCCTACGTGGATTGAGATGTAGAGGTATCTAGGATCTCATCCGCAATTGCATTGATAACCTCTTGAATTATATGTTCACCCTTGAATCACGATATGTATTCAGTAACATCTCCCTTGAATCACGATATTGTATTCAGTAACTCTCCCTTGAATTCTTTATTGTTTTTGTCTTTTACCGATTTGGAAAGACGGAAGCTTGTGATGGTAGAGAGTACAGAGTATTCCCATGGCTATGATAATGGTAGGCACAAGTGTAGCTACCATCGGCCTGTCATGTGATGAGTTACTCGTTCTTCCATCGACCCTCAAACTACTATTGAGACTTTCGAGCTATATGAATTTGAGAATGATTAGGGTTTTACCTATAGTAGAACGTCAACCTAGGAGACTATATATTCTCAAGAAACCAAATGTTGTGAGTCTCTAACTATTTGCTGGAAGCTTGCCTTAACTAGCAACCCTTAAGCCTTGAACCAACCCTTCCTCGACCGAAACCCCAGTTAGACATGAGAAGAGTGGACAATAGGGTAATCATTTACCGTGACACTCCTCCCGAGATTGGTTTCCAACAAATATTACTAGTTATGTAAATATTTGATATTAAGACCTAACTAGTGTTGGAACACCACAGTCACTTGTTTAGCTAAATAACATAGATTAAATACCCTGTCAAATTGTGATATACCAGTTGTCAACAATAATGCATGATCACTACAGCCCATACACTAGAACCCTTATGACAATAGTCTGACAGTTTGACACAATGAGATTCACGACTCAGTTATTAGAAATCTTTTCATATGATGTGCCTTGGAGTTGGTTACCCCATCGATAACTCTTGTATACGGTGGACGGGTAGGTCATTCTATTTTATCGAGAGAGTGTAACTGTACACACTCATGTTCCACTTATTGAGGAATGAACCTTGAGTTGACCTATATTTATGGTATTCGTTACGCCGTGCCTTAATCTTTATTAACAAGAATCGGGGTACAACATCCTGATTTAGAAAAAAAATTACCTCAATATTCCTAATCATATCCTAGCTTCTAAGGTGGGTAGACTGTAAGCCTCCTAAAGTTTGGGATATACGAAGATCACCGATTGATTAGAATAATTATTTTAGAATGATAATTAGTGCCATGTGGACTCCACTTTCCATTTAGATCATTTTTTGTGTCCCCGGCCGTGTCATTAATATTCGGAGCACGAGACCAGCTGTTATTTTCCAACAAATTTTATATGCAAGACCTAGACGAGCCTACCTTCATCTAGGTATATCATGTCCCACTCAAACCCGTTCCCTTGTACTCTATTTTTATAGTACGACTTTCAGGACAAAAGGTTTAGCTATAACCCTTACCATATATCGGTATACTTTTCGACTTCCACTATAGCCTCAACCTTGACTCAATTCATTTCGACCCAATAATGGTTGTGACCTACGTGAAGCCCACTACACGCATGCCATTAGTGTGCCACCCAATTGAGGCCTCATGTGCTACTTAAACATAAAAGTCACTAAAGGCGCACTTTGAGCTTTAGGGACCTCGCCAACCAACCCGACTGGCAACTAGCTCAACCACTTGGGTAGAATCCTATTCTAAGTTACCCTAATCCAGTAAGAATAGTTTTATCATTGGAATCTAGTCTAGTCCATGTGGATTGAAACCCAATATTCATCCGACCAACGACTGATGCCCAAATAGAGAACCCATTAAGACCACAACCTTGATTTCTCAAATTCCGTTCCATTATGAAACCATGTTCAGATAGAATTTTGAGAACGAAATTTAGGATTGCACGAGTTGCAAGCCCCTCTAGGAGATGAAGAGTTCTTTGATTTAGCCAATGACTGGACTAGAGTAGCTCATCTAGCAAAAAGGTAATGATTCATAACATTCTTTCTCTATCTGTACCATGGGATATCTACCGCTCTGGGAGCTTCATATTCGCTCTCGATTATTTTTCTTCTTATCTTCATGTCATTCCTATTATAGAGTGACGACTGGTCATGTTTTTAGAATTTATCGATATTCTTAGCTACTTGTATAATTTGTGCTTGTTGATTTTAGGTTGCCTGATGGATAGAAGAGGATTGCCGATGTCGTATGCTATAGATATCTGTCGATAGTTACTTTTTGCAAGTAGCTGGGGGTTATAACGTAAGGACGTTAGATGTTTCAAGGGAGTAGTATGACCTAAGGTGGGTAGAAGTCCTCGAGATTTCGTAAATACCAAATGACTAGAGAAGGCCATAAATATTTTGGAGAAATTAAATTTGAGAAGATTGTGGTAATAGTGGATTTATTCTTTTTATTTTTGAATTTTTAGGCATGTTTATGAGTTAGAATTTCGAGGACAAAATTTTTTAAGGTGGGTAGATTTGTAGCTCCCCTTCCCAAATTTTTTAATATTTTAATATTATTTTATTATATCTGGCTATGTTATTATTGTGTAATTGAGAATAAATTATTATTATTACTAGTTATTATTTATCTACTATTTATCAAAAGAATAAATATAGGGTGTATGTGTATTTATATAAAAATATATATATGTGTATATATGTGTACGTGCACGTATATACAATATATATATATATATATTATTATATATATATATATTTATATATATATATATATATATATATATATATATAATAGATATATAATATATATATATATAATATAGGGCGATATTGGTAAATATGTATATAAATGTATATATAAATATCTGTGTATGTATAGATAAATAAATTATATATGTATGTATAAACGATATACCTGTATTTGTCTGTGTATATATATTATATATATGTATATAGATGAATATAAAGGGTAAATATTTGTGTGTAAAATATATATATATATATATATATAGATATATATATAATATATATATATTATATATTATATATATATATTATATATATGGTATAGATATTATATATATGGTATAGATATTATATATATGAGGATATTATATATTAATAAGTTATATAAATATTGAAAAAGAAAAAGAAAAAGAAAAAGGAATGAGTAATATTCCAGCCCAGCCGAATGGCTGAGCCCACAGCCATTCCCCTTAGTTCTCCCCAACCCGCGGCTCCTCAACCTTTCACAGCAGCAAACCATCCTAAGCCAGGCCGACCTTTCCCTATCTGCTCGTGTACAACACCATGCTACACCTATAAAACTGAGCAGGCCTTTCCCAATAGCCGCCCAGCCAAAGGCCAGGCCAAGCAGCCCGATCCCAGTCAGGCCGAGCCCAACATTTGAACCCAAGCCACAGGACCATACTTCCCCCGGAACTGAAAGTTCCCACAAGCCGAGCCCTCAGCTCTGGATAACCAGAGTCTACATATAAACATATATCACAGAACACGAGAGAGAACTCGATAAAACCCTAATCCCGAACAACCTCCGCCACACCCTGCGCGCGCGCGTGCCCCGCCGCGGTCTGGTCGTCCGTCGGCCGTCGGCCGGCGACGGAGTCGCCGGAGAGCCTCGCGTGCACGCCACGCGCACCGGGAGGCAGCAGCAGAGTAGTCAGCGAGGAGATTTCGTGGATAGTTTTCTCCGCGCACGGTCGATGAATCGTCGAACCGCTTTCCCTGGTACGAAGTCAACATATACACCTTTACATCCTTTCAATTACTTTATGTGTAGGTGCGCTAGATCGGCCAGAATATCGACCCGAAAATCGACGAAAACCCGTCCCAAAAATAGGACTGAAACCGTCGAGTTAGCCTACTTTGCATTTATTTATCTTCCAAACCATGCATAATTTCGAAAACCTATTTGAAGGCGTTTATTGACAACATGTAGGGCTTCGATTACCTTTTTACGGAATTTAATTTCATCGACTACGTGCCGAGAAATCGGATTCCGAAGTTTCCCAAAAATCTGTTTTCAAAACTAGAAAATTATTCCACACGACGTGCGTTCCGCCATTTCGGGCGACGTGGTCGTGCACCGTAAGCATTGAAAGCTGCGTAACGGTTTTGTGGTCGTTGGGCTTTGACGGAATTCAAATGGTCGGTCGCGTGTGTGCGACGAATTTGATGCGTATCCGTCGAAATTCACCGTATCATACACTTTGTAAATTTCTCAATTACTTTGTACACGCTCGTCAGATCGAGATGAAACTTGCGCCAGCAGGATCGTATCATTTTTTGGTCCTGCATGCCAAGTTTGGTCCGATTCTGAGACTGTTGATAAATCACTGTTTTACGGGCCCCACGGTCCCACTCAACGGGCGATTTTGTGCACGGCCTGCCAAAATCCAACTTTGGACATACGGTTGGGTTCGTATCGGAAAACTGGATTAGACATGTAGTTTGATGACTTTAGAGACCGTTGACTCTGGCACGCTTTTCGGTGCAAAGCGGGTCCAACGGCGGACATCATTTTGGCCCAAAATTAGTTTTGACCCTGTGTCCAGAATTGGACGTAAGGACAGGCAATCCTAGCTAATTGGACTATTCTGAGATCATTGGTATTGTTTATTTCAACTTTCGGGAACTGTTGTACGGGTTTGACTATAGTGGCACATTGAGTAGTTCAGATTGTCGGTTGCACCAGCAAAGGACCACAGGCGAGTACAGTTTATGTCTGCATTTCGATATTAATTTTTACTATATTTCATTGATTGGCCATGGTTATGTGATTTTTATACTCTATTATAAATTGTGAGTCGGAATGAGAAGTACCAAGGATGTGTGATCCGACCGTAGACAGTGTTTATTTTCATGCAAGTAGATCTCGTAGACAGTGTTTATTTTCTGCAGTAGATCTCGTAGACGGGTTTATTTTCATGCAGTAGATCTCGTAGACAGTGTTATTTTCTGCAGTAGATCTCGTAGACAATGTTATTTTCATGCAGTAGATCTCGTAGACAGTATTTATTTTCTGCAGTAGATCTCGTAGACAGTGCTTATTTTCTGCAAGTAGACCTCGTAGACAGTGTTTATTTTCATGCAAGTAGACCTCGTAGACCGTGCGGTGTAGTGGCCCAGACTGATCACATATCAAAGGTACTTCTAACAGTTGGGGAAAGTATTTTGTGTCTATTTATTGCTATTGGTTTCCGTATTTACTGTTTATTTTCAAAACTCATGATTGATGTCTAACCTTTGTTTTATAGTCATTTTCTTTATTGAAATTGCATTCAGTGAATTGTGCTCGTTCCATTTCTGACTGAAAACCAACATTTTTCAGGTTAGCCGTAGATTCACTTAGCATGGGAGATACGGGGGTACTTGCAGACAAAAGCCTAGAGACTAGCTAGATATATGAGTTGTAGTCATTCGAAATTTGTACAAGTTTATATTTTTCTGCAAATGTAAAACTTGTGATCATTGTAAATTAAATTAATTTTGTGAATGAGCATTATTTGTGATTTTGATCTTCATGGCTGTGACAGCGTTCTACCACCGACATTGCGGCGTTGGCTGGCTTGGACACGTCTCGTATCCGTTTAAAAAAATGGATGTGGGTCGTGACACTACCAGGCAAGTATACCTTGCCTATTTGATTTACATTATTTATTGCTTTACTTTTACCAATCATTTACGTGTTATATTGTTGCATTTTTCCTATTTATACCTACATGTTGTCCTGACGATATTATAATTATTTTTCCTGGTTGGTCATGTTGACACTGAGATGAGATACACGGAGTATTGCGTTGCATGCTAAGTGACCTTACATGTTCTTGTTTAGCCCTATTCCTTGTTAGAAGACTAACTAGACATGTCACAGATGCAAACGAACAGTAACATTTGGGAGGGAAGGACGACTACTACTTGCGTGGGCCATGTTGAGCACTTATATTTTATATATATAGTATATATTTATATATATAATATATATATAATATATATAATATATTATAAAAATTATATATATATATTATTATATATTATATATATATATATATTAGCATGCTAAGTGACCTTACATGTTCTTGTTTAGCCCTGTTCCTTGTTAGAAGACTAACTAGACATGTCACAGATGCAAACGAACAGTAACATTTGGGAGGGAAGGACGACTACTACTTGCATGGCCATGTTGAGCACTTATATATATATATATATATATATATATATATATATATATATATATATATATATATATATATGTATCTATATTTATTCGGAGAGGAGCCCTGTTTCCTGAGTTACAACCTCTTTAGTTACCGTTGAGACTCCAGTACCAGAGCTACGACTATATGTATGCCAGACCCGGATGTCTTTTACTTTGGAGATGTCTGTGCTTGCAAACGTTGTCCTTAAATTATATTGCATATAAGTGGCTAGACATGATTAGTGTTAGTTGTCTCTGTAATCCTGTTCATTCATGTTATTTACTGTATTTTATTTTCGGCAAGTATATTATGTATCTTGCTACTTCCTTTTGAGGACCTGGTGATCTCTCCATGTGTGTGTTTTCTTGACTTTTCGTAGGAGTTTCAGCCAAGTTGTGATTCTCTCTCTATCGAAGACGACTTGCTCTTGGATCATCCGTGCTGCTTATATTCTTTATTTTGCTATTTCCTTCTTTCTAGTTTTATGTTGGTAGTGGATTTGTCACCATCCAGCAACTTGTACAATGACAATACATATTAATTTCTAAATCTTTATTACCTATTTTTGTCGATGAGATTTATTGTACCATGATATATACTGCATTTACAACTTCGTATATTTATTATACAGCTGGCATATTTATGTACCTAGTCCTACCTATTTTGGGACTGGGACGTTATAACAACTCTTCAAAGGCTGCTTGGCATATATCAGTCCAAATAAACTCCTCATCCTTCCGAGTAAGCTTGGTCATTGGCTCCGCGATTCTGGCAAAGTCTTGCACAACTTCCTGTAGTAACCTACTAGTCCCAAAAAAACTCCGAATCTCTGCTTATAAAACCCCTAAATTTCTACTTTTTTTTATAATTTGGTACTATTTTTTTTGTATTGTAGTCGCGTGCAAAATTTGTTTTTCGTAATTGCTCGACGAGTGCGAATATGTGCGAGCGTACATATTTTTAGAAAAACATTTTCTATTTTATAGTTTCAAAATAATATATATTAATACTTTTATTTACTTAAGGTTATGAAAAGCGTCGCATCGAGATTTCAAAAACATTATTTAATTTATTATTATAAAAAGACGAGTTTATTTTATTGACAATTTAGGAAACTTGTTCATAAATATACCTTCTTCTCATGCAAATATGTAAGATGTAATTATGTATAAATTGATTTTCAAAATTATTTATTTCTTAAATTATTGAAAAGGTATTTTTGAAGTAGTTCCTATTAATATTTAATTTGATTTTCGAAATATTAATATTAATATTTTATTTCAAAAAGATATTTAAAAATTTATATTTTTGAAATTATTATTATTAGTATTTTTGGAAAATATATTTTGAAATTATGGTGGCAATTTAAATCTCGATTTGATTTTATGGATTTGATTTAAATAGTTTAAATTTAAGGATAGACTTAATTTAATTTGAGTTTCGATTATCTAGATTTAAATTAATTTAGATTTGGATTTGAATTTATTGAATTGATTTAAATTAATAGATTGAATTATCTAATTGGGTTAAATAAATTCTAACCTTATCCAACTGGGAATTCCCACCTCCTATATAAGGAGAGGTACTCATCCACATTATTATTCCACAATTCCTCCACCACCATAACCAAAAATATGTGCATCGTATCCGTGCCCGTATTTTCCTTCCCATCCACTATTCTCTTCTTCTACAGATACATTATTTTATCCCGTCCGACAAACCCGGACGTCCATTCATGTCGTGTCGGACAATCTCCCACACGATGACACCTCTCAAACGAATCCCTAAATCTAATCCCTAGTCTAAACCGCGTCCCCACTCGCGTCAACCGCCTCCGCCCCGACTCCCAATCAGCACCCCTGCCAACTTCGGCAGCACCACCATCGCTACCTCACCATGGCCTCCTCTTTTCCCGACCCAAATGGCACAGCCCCGAACCTCCTTCTCCTTGACCGACCCTCCGACCTAACACCAATAATGACCCAGCCCAACTCTCTCAACCACCCTGGCCAACGGCCGCAGACCCGAACCCCTAACACTAGAAACACCCCCACCGCCAGCTACCGCGGACCACCACCCGCTACCACCACCATCTCGCTGTGACCGCTGCCACCACCACGACCTACATCGATCGATTTTCGGCCACCACAGCCACCGCAACCCAGGCATCAACATTACCGTGGCACCACAGCAAGCCTCCGTCTCCGTCACGAACCAACACCGCCATACTCCTCCTCCCCGATACCACCCGTCGCACCGCCACCCAAAAACCCCTAAAAATCAAAAAGAAAACCCAAATAAACACATCTCCACCGCCGTACTCACCTCCGCCCTGGCCGTCGCGAGCTCGTCCCCGCGGGGTGACCGCTCGCCGCGCCTGAGCTCCCGCGACCAGCGTCTTCAGCGCCGCCGTGCGTGCGACACCGGTCAGCCCACCGTAGACCCAAACCCCCGCCGGGAGACCTCCACCCCATCCTGCTTGGTCCGTCACCGTCCGTAGCTCTGGCCAACGCCGGACGACCGTCCGTGCTCGTTCGCCGACTTTGTAATGCCTGTGGTTCATATTACGTATTTGGAATACGTATACGTATTTTATCTTGTATTGCATGATTCCTTGCTTAGCTTCCTTCTTGGCTTGGTTTATTCTTGGGTTGGTTCGGCTTGGCTCGGTTTGCTTTGGTTCATTATGAACCAAGGGTGAACCCTACCTACTACACCACTACCATTTATTAACCCCACTTTCTTCTCTCTTCTACTCTTCTCTTTCCTCCATTACTTCTTCATCTACCAGAGAGAGGGAGAGAGGGGTCTAGGCAAGTGCAGCTTACTTCATGGAGGAACTCAAATTTTATTGCTTCATTCTCTTCCTTACAGTATTTTAACTTACTTTAATATTGGCATTTCCACTTTCCATGGCTAGATTCTTGTAGATCTAAGTTTATATTATTTTCGGAAATCTGCGGTTTTGATCTACTTAATCTTGTTATTGTCAAGCTTTGATGGTTCCATGTTGTAGAGAATTTCGTTCTGCCCCATTTTGACCTGTGGAAGTTCGGATTTGGGCTCCGGATGATGAAGTTATGGAGCTTGGAAGCCATGGCTTCATGGTTCTTCTTCTCAGAATTTTGGAGAAGATGAACTGTGCTTAGACTTGACCGCATGAATATTCATGCGGCAAGTGTTCTCTCAGCCGCATGACTGGAAGAACTTGAGCCGCATAAGGGCCGAACCCAGCTAGCCGCATGAGACCCACTTGACTCCGGCCGTAAATACCTGATTGATAGCCGGCCGCATGGACCTATTTCTCCGCCTGCCGCATATGCACAGCTTCTCTGCCAGCCGCATGAGCTGCTCTTGTTTCGAGCTGCATGGGCTCTTAATTCCCCCGACCCGCATGGACTTGCTTCCCGTCAGGCGCATGAAGCCCACTCTTCCGCTGGCCGCATATGACTGATACCCTTCAACCACATAAGCCTTTTTCTTTTAGCCGCATGCGCCTGACCCTATTCAGTCGCATGGACTGTTCTCTTTCCAGCCGCATGAGATCATTTCTGGCCGCATATGCCTGAGCCGTATGGCTCTCCTATAGCTCTATGTACTGTTGTTTTATATATATGCCCATGTCTTGTAACCCCCTTGTGTAACTTGAGTTCCTATGGCGTACACCTTTACCTTTATTGTATATTTTTACGCCCATTTTATATCCTTACGCCTTTTGTCCTGAACTTGATAAATTACAATTTGATTGACATGATTGAAATAACAATTGTACATGACATGGTGTGACAAGTAGACATGACATGACCTGATAGTGGCCCGTCGTGGCGTACTCATGACATGACATGACCTGTATAAATGACCTGGACACCGTGGGCGATTGTGCTTGTACAAAAATCCAGTCCTGTATTGCATCATGTCTAGGATGGGACTCCTGAGTACCACGGTCAGGAGTACCTACTAAAATGGACTAAGGCTAATAACTAGATTAATACATTAGTCATAAAGAGATCTCCCAGCTATAGGCAATCCCGTTACCAGGGCGCGCCTGGATCTGTAGCCTGCCGTCGAGTAGGCACATTTCCAGCACACTGTCATGTGTTGCACCCTTCAAGCTACCTAAGGGTATACGTTTCCTAGACGATGTACCCACCTGAATTCAACCCCTAATTTTTGACCTGGGTAACCTGGACGCGGTCTTCAGGGCTTGTGGCTTTGGAATAATCTCACTGCATCTTGCTAGTAAATAGGCATGTGATAACCATAGCTAGTTAAAGTATCAAGCCGTACTCATTGCTTGGCCGTGATTGATTGAATGGGGAATAATCAGTCTAGTCTTGAATTGATCCTATATAAGATTGTTACATGTCCTACTTTCTTATATTATCTTGCGGATAAATAGGAGAAACCAAGTTCGGTTCAGACGAAGGGTTACAATCCCGTCCTTGTTTGGTTTAAGGATTGTAACCTGGTTATCTGAATGGTCCCATGGTTATCTTACCATATATCCTCATGATGTTATATTTTCTCCAGTTTTACTATATATTATTCTTCTGTGCTAATTGCTGGTTTTAGTTCCTAAGTGAAGCTTCCTTTGTGGCACTTGCTCTTTCTGGGTCTGACCCAGCTGGTTTTGTATGGCCAGATTTTGGAACAGCTCCAGAGGATCTACCGACTTTCCAGCCCGATGGTGGCGACTAGACGTAACCAGGGCAACGAGGGGTTTATTTTGATCTTCCACTTTATTGTAAAAATATTCTTTTGAGGCGTTTAGCCGACGAGCACCTGTTTAGCTCGATTGCACTTACTTACTGTCTGCCTACGGGCTGTAACATGATCGACAGATCCTAGGGTTGATCATGTATGACTAAAACTCTTGCTAGTCCTAACATTTTGTAACGACTAGCTTCATGATCAACTGAATATGTAATGTTTGGGACGCCTTACTATTGTATATTTGGTGATCTAATATCTTGTAACATTTATTACTTGCTTGTGATTGAGACACTAGGCTTGTTCATGACCTTAAGAGACTGTTGGCTTGTAGTTAAACCCTCATGTATCTAGACAGCCGTGACCGTAAGCGAGATGGAATCCATTTCATATACGTAGCTGGCTATGTCTGTCTCGCTCTCCAGTATTCTGGTTCTGGGGCGTGACAGACTTCTTTCCCCGTGCCCTTCCTCATTCTCCGGCCGCCGCTCACAGCCTCCGTCGCGCCTCTCCGCGAGCTGGCCGCCGCCCTGCGTCAGCCTCCGCCACCTCCGGCAAGCTCGCCATCTTCTCGCCGACGACCTCCGCACAGACCGGCGTCGCCTACCACCGGAAACCCCTCCGCTCTCCCGATCGCCCCTTCCTCTCTCCTCCGCTCCTCTTCCGATCGCTTGCTCTCTCCTCCCCTCTCTGCTTCTTTCTCTCTCTCTGCTCCTCTCATTTGTGTAGTGATTTTTTTTTTATTGCTACTGGTGTTTGCTCTTTCTCGAGGAGAAGAAATATAGAGTTTTGTTTTTTTTGCTTTTGCTTTTAATGTAACTGCTATACTTTTATATGTATTAATATTAGGATTATTAATATTATTACTATAGATTATTATTACTATTTTTATTTTTGTTATATTGTATATTAGTTAACATCATATTTAATATTTATATTATTATTATTATTATTATTATTATATTATTATTATTATTATTACTTTTAATTATTATTATATACCAGCCTTATTAATAATGTAGTGACTAATTATTATTATACTATTTTAGTTTAATCTATCTACATTAAGAATGTTTGTTAATAAAATAGTAGGTATATTTTTAGAATTTACTATTATCATTATTATTACTATTATCATTATTTTGTGTTTTGTTAATAATATGATCTGTATTTTAGAAATTATACAAATATTTTTCTAGCTAAATTCAAAGTTAAGTTTTTAACACTAAAATATCCTTCTCGATTTATATGAATAAGTTTAGTTTTGGTCTAAAGGATTTAACATTTTTTAAAATATTTATCTAGGATATATTTTAATTAATGAAATATAGTTTCTTCCAAAAATCGTTTTACAACCTTAGAGTTTTTGTTTTCCTAAAACGACTTTCGACTTTTGAGTATTTATTTTGAAAACATATTTTGACAAATAAATTTATTTTCAAGTATCATAAAATAATTTCAAAAATCGTATATATTTATTGTTATCCATTTTTCTTTGATTTTTTCTTCCATCCATGACCAACCCCAATATTCCTATACTCTCTCAAATTTCGTAACTCCTGTGTCCACCCTAGCTAATCGACCCTTCTGGACCCAATGGAACTATCCGTGCCACCATCAGAGGTCACCTTGCATAGTTGTTACACTAAAGTCGCAGTTCGTGCCACCTTGATCATTGCAGTACACAGGCCACTACAACAAAAAACCCTTTTAATGACGGCTAAAAAGCGTCATTAATGACGAACCATGACGCTTTTTTTCCACAGCAACCGTCATAAAAACGGGTGTTATAAATTTTTAAAAGCGTCATAAAATAACCGTCATGAATAGTTTCTATAAAAGCGTTATGAATAGTTAATATATAGTGCACAATTCAGAACAATTTTAAAACGTCATGAATAGATAACATGTATAGGCTCAATGCAGCACATTTATAACACTTTATACTATTCAAATTAGCATATCCAAATCAGTCCATATAATTGTCAGGCCTAAAAATCAAATTAACATTATATATCACCATTTTTATTACATTTCTCAAAATAGAGTACATATCAACATCTTCATTACATTCTCAAAATAGAATATCCAAATACATATATACATTTACAAATACATATATACATTTACAACTACCAAAAAACCTGCACCCAGAGCTCTGTTGGACTACCAGGGACTAAAGGTCCTCCAACTGCTAAAATCTTTATGGAAAAAAGCAGTATCCTCGTTTGTTTGAATTTAATGTCTCTTGCAATTGATTGGTCCACATATGAAAGAAGGAAAGTTAAAAAAAACAAAAAAAAAAGATTACATTGGAAGCATGAATAAACTTGACAGTACATTCTCTTAAATCAACATGAATAAGCTTAAAAAAGATTACATTGGAAGCTGAGCAGCCAGCATCAAACTTCTCAAGCAGCACCAACATGTAACTTATAGTTAGGGATAACAGTACCTAGGAAACTCCCCAACCAATGAGCCATCCAGACCGGTCAAGAACACAAAAATATCACCTCACAATTGGATAAAGGAGAGTTTCTCCAGAGCAGGCAACTAAAGATTACTACAAAATGTACTCGTATTCTTATTTTGAATATCATTTTACCTTACAAAGTTGAGCCTCATTTCTCCAATCTTTCTAAAATATGTTGAGCAAAAAATTACAGTTTATTGTCAAACACATAAATTGCATCATAATTCTCAAAAGAAAAAACAAAACTGATACAATATAGGTCATAAAGAATTAAAGATGCACAAAGAATCAAGTCAAAATTGAAGAAAGACTAGTCTACCTATATAAGATTGAAATATACAAGTGCAGATTTGCCTATCTACCTAAATAAGATTTTTCATAAAAATGTCTTATATGTGTTCTTTCCCCAACGGCTCCACTCGAGTTCTCAGGATCATCAAACCATCCAGCCTCCATGTGAACCACCTTCTCAAAAGTAGGCCAACGCGAAGAAGTAAGATTTAGTTGTATAGGCTACCAAAGACATCACCCCGAAAGCAAGAAATTGTAACATGTAAGTGTTAGGTTATCAACGATTTCGAAAACTGATACTACGTTAGCCTATCTTTCTGATGTGGCTTCATGATCCTATAAGAATTGATATATAACATATGAAGTGTTCTACAAAAAGGATTAATCGGTTATCAACCAGGCACTTCATTATGCAAATATTGTAATCTTGCTCATGCAACATTATCCTCTTATCAATAGATACTTAGTCACATACTGAAAGAAATAAAGAATTTATGCAATTGAGGGATATGATAGCATGTGACCAAAAATTAAATTTATCCACACTTGCAGTAACTACCTCTGCAATTTCTTCAGTTGACGGCCAAATGTCCCTAAAGTATACACTTTCCCATCCTTTGATATTCCAATAGGTTCCTTCTCGAAATCAATGTCAACCTGATAATGGTTTCACAATAAAACTAGTCAAATTTAATTTGGTGTCAGTAAGAAAAAGATGCATGATCATGGCAACAATATCTATGAAGAAGGAAAAAAAAAACATAATCAAATGAGGTGAATGCTTCATGACTTGCATATTATCGATAATGGGATATAAAACAGGGCTAACTCAATGACAAACTGTTACTACCATTTTCAGAAATTGTAGCAGCAGCAACGGACGCATCCAGGTCCCCAGAGTTCCCAATACATGTAGTGTATCCATATCCAACAATATGAAATCCTTGTTGATTCATATACTTTTGCAGACCGCTGTAGATAGAAGATGAATAATTGTAGGTTCATCACATCTCATTTTCAAGAGTAAAGTAGCTTTTATATTAGAATATGTAAAACATAGAAATAGTACCATAATTGAATAAGATTTCCGACAAAAAAATTATTCTTATAATCCTGTCAGCAAAAAGTAGGAACAAACATGCTTTCTCTTTAAGAGCTTTGATATGAAGAATTTAGGAGAAGCCTCTATTTGGATATCAAGATAGACGGAGATAATCTTGACATGTTTTCCATCTATCTGAAAGAACCAACATGGAAAGATCTTAAGTTGGCTTGGTGAGGAGAGATGCGCATAAAATATTGCACCTAATGTAGAAGGTGATAAATTACATCAGATCCCCACCAAGATAATCTTTAGAGGGAAAATGAAGATCTCACATGCATCATAGTAAGCAGCCTTAACTATGCTCAAGTTTGCAAAAGACATGTCATAACCTATTGTAGAAGTAGAAGGTGATAAATCCAGGTCAAATCAATGCCAAAAAGTAACATCAAGAGTGAGACAATAAATAAAGATACCCTATGCATCACCCTTACAGCCTTGATTATGCTAGTTTTTAAAAAAAAGAACTTAACTTTTCAATTAGCACGTCAGGAAGATTCCCAGATTAAATGTCAAAATGTCGTTTTTTTATCGTACAGGTGAGTATTGGTGTCACTAACTTCAACAGTTCTGATGCTTTGGTTCGAAGTATATCAGAATATCGAACTTAAACATTTCAAGGGAAAAGTTAACATTTTATTGAAACACAAATTAAAAGGTTAAAGTTGAAACATAGTTGCTTATATTATTTTTGTAGTTTCTATGAATATTGTATAATGAAATGAAATTATAACAAAAGAATTGCATATTTAATAAATGATGTCCTATGCTTTTCAAGAAAAACATGAGAATGAAAGTAAACTAATACAAGCACACATTTCAGGCATTTTTGGCAAATCTTAAAAAAGTTTCCGCTATTTGGCCTTGTAAAATTCCAGTTTCAACCTGAAAAAAGAAGGTTAAGGAAATGTCACAAGTTTCAATAATATCTTAGCCAGATTTAATAATGGTCAGTGTTAGCAACGTTGGCAAGTTTTTTCTTATAAGGGACCTGAAACTAACCTATATACTTCAATATTAGCCTGACACTGAAGGTATTAACCAGTATCGATTTATAGTATTTTGTAATCAATTTTGCTTAAATTTGATAGATTATCACCAACAATTCCTTTTCAATCAACCCATTTTTAATTATGATACATGTGGGAATCTAACTATTTCAAGGTTCATGGCTTCATATTCCTATTTTCTTAGGTGCCTTGCATATTGTAGCATGTATCACATATCCTATTTTCTTAGGTTCATGGCTTCATATTCATATTATAGCATGTATCAAATACAAACTTTCTAAATTCACAAGAATCCAATAGCTACAAAAAAAAATTAACCTAATTTCCCATCAGAACCGACCGAAAGAAATAGAGGGAGTAGATACCTAGATGGGGTTTGTGATCCAGCGTCGATGCCGACGTGTCTCCGTGCCGAGGACAACCCCGACCAGATCCCGACCCACGCCTTCCCGAGCCCTCCTCCGACTCCACTTCCTGTTCTCGACCGAGCGTCGTCCCACTCATCATGAGCACCGACCTCCCCGATCTTCTGAACCCGAAGCCACAACGCCTGGACGACCTCGACCCACCACATCGTTCCCGCGTCGCCGTCGCTTCCGTCGACGACGAGGGGTTGGGAGCTTAGGGCTTAGGGTTCGTAGGAGGAGGGGTTGGGGGCTTAGGGCTTAGAGTGAGACCTAGAGCTAGGGTTTAGAGTGAGACCTAGAGTTAGGGTTTGTGGGAGATTGAAAGGAGGAGATGGGAAATTTTAGGTTTGGGAGAGGAGGGAAGAGAGGGGGCAGAAGGAGAATGAGAGTTATTCTGAGTAAAATCGGAGGGGGATAGATATATTACAGAAAGTTTATTACAAGTTTGCCACCGCTCTAAACTATTAATAACTGCTTTATTTTATAAACGTTATAAAAAGCCCAGAATTAGCCCAAACCGTCATAGAAAAAAGTATTTTTCAACTAATAACGCTTATTATCAGCCGTCATTAAAACTCCTTGTCGAGCGTCATTAAAAGGGTTTTTTGTTGTAGTGGGCGTCCTACGAGGCAAGATACCTTGCCACCTTACTCTGTGATTACTTTATTTTTTTTCAGTTATTTATTTTTAGTTTCATATATTGTTCTATTTTATATCACTGTGCGTCCGAGTCACACTTGGGTGCAAGCGACCATATCGGTCGTTCATTTGCCTTATATTATTTACTTGCATTGACTTAGCTTAGTGACCACCCATTGATGATGAGGTATTGGTATATCTTATACGGCCTTGACACGTACTTTACCACATATTGTGAGTCACATATAGGACACGTACTCGCGTAGTTAGCCGGCCACTGATACGTATGGAGCGTACGACGGTTAGGAGTAACTGCCAATAGAATTACATGCTAGTGGACTTGGCAGTTACTAGATGGTCATATGAGTATGGATGTGACTCCATTAGGCATTGGAAGGAAAGAACAGTTACTTGATGTATGGGCCACATATTAATTACTATGTACCTGAAGCTCCGCTGGAGATGCAGGTTCACCTTACTATTACTGATTCCCTCTGACGTTCATGGAGCGTTATGGACATTTTCTTACTGATTCCCTCTGACGTTCGTCGAACGTTATGGACGGATTGTACTGATTTCCGATGAGAGGGATGATGCCACTGCTATACAGCCCGAGTGCCCATATATGAAGGATCATTCTTTGCATATTCACTATAGTACGGTAGGTACCCTATTGCATGCATCCCTTATTTCTATTATATATCACAGTTTATATGGCATGATATTATGTATCTTATTACGTCCCTCTGAGGACCTGGTTATCTCGTCAGGTGTGTGCTCTTGTCTTTCGCAGGTGTTCTAGCTGTGGCCATGATCATCTCTATTTCTTCGAGGATGATTGCACTTAGATCGTCTTCGCTTCGCTCGCTAAACTCTTTCTTTTGTTATGTATTTCTTTTCATAGTTGGTAGTGGATTTGTCTCGCCCAACTACATGTACCAAATGATAATTCATAGTTGATTATATATTTATTATTATGTTTTGTGGATGAGATTAGTTAGTTATGTATTAGGAATCGAAAGCACGCCCCTAAGCCAGAAAGCGGTCAGTAGTCACTCTCCTTTAGCTTCACTCGTAGGTATGATGAGACGAAAGCCTGGTTTACTGCATTTTACAGCTTATTCATACGAGGCCCGTGTACTTCGTATGTATACAGCTGGCATGTCTACGTACCTGGTCCTACGTATTTGGGACTGGGGCGTTACACTGCTACTGACTTGTGAGTAGCCCACAACTTCACTGCTTCAATCTTCTTCGGATCTACTGATATCCCATCCCTGTCACCACATGTCCCAAAAATTCCACTCTATCTAGAAAAACTTATATTTGAGAATTTTCTATACAACTTTTCTTTTCTTAGGTTCTCCAATATTATCTTCAAATGTCTTCATGCTCCTCCGGGGTCTTGGAGTAAAATATCATCTATGAAAACCACTACAAACTTGTCTAGGTACTAGTGGAGAACCTTATCATAAGATTTATGAAGACAGCTGGGGCAATACTGGTGAGTTCGAAGGGCATAACCAGGAACTCATATTGTCCGTACCGGGTGTTAAAGGCAGTCTTCGGAATATCTTGTTCCCTAACTTTTGCCTGATGATATCGCATCGCAGGTCTATCTTGGAAAACAATTTTGCTCCACTCAACATATCAAAGAGCTCATTAATCATAGGCAAGGAATATTTATTCTTAATTGTGACATTGTTGAGGGCTCGATCGTCGATGCACATCCTAACGGTCTTGTCCTTCTTCGACACAAATAGGATTGGTGCTCCCCAAGGCACTAGATCGAATGAAACCTTTCCCTTATAACTCGTCGATATGTGCCTTTGTCACGACCCGCTCCCGAATAATCAGACACGAGTCGGACACGCCCAGTCTTTGTCATTAGACACGACGAAGTAAGTGTCCAATCTAGGGAAACTACATGGCAATATGAAAGTATATAATCACAACATCTCTATAAACGATCCCAGAATTCAAAGTACAATTTTAAGATTTTATATATATTTTATCCAGCAAGGTAAAGTAAATTCTGAGTCTCAGGTATGAAGAAGTTACACTGCCAAAGGTAAGGTAACTAGGCCTCATCGGCCTCTAAGTCCAATGCAGCTCCAGCTGGCTCTAGCACGTCAGCAGGCTCACGCCCATAATACGTCCACACATATCCTCTATAACACCTGCAACATATCTAGTCAGGAGCGGAGCTAAGTTATCCAAGAAAATGAACAAGAACATCATGATATAGAAATGAGTACAGGAGAACACAAAATATAAAGTACAAGAAATAAGAACATGAATGCTGAAAAATAAATACACGGAACATGAATGAAGCCTGAACATGAAATGTACAAGGAACCTGACGTGTGCAATATATCAAAATACATCAGAGTGTGTGATCGGCTTGGGTAGAACATGGAACATGGCACATGCATGAAGGTACGGCTTAGGGCCCGTGTGCACAGTGCGAGGCCTAAGCTATTAACATGAATTGTAACTCGGGTGTGATCACACATCTGTAGTATTTCCCCTCCCAGACACAAGCAAACTCATGGAACAAGACACAAGACAAGACCGTGTATGTAACTCCTCTTTCCAAAAATTTTGAAATATTTTTTATTATTTATTTGTTTTAAATAGTGATTTTAGACTTTCATAAATAATTAATTAGTTAATTATTACGGTAGATAGATGAGCCATGGTGATTTTGAAGTACAAGACGAACATGAATCATGGCACGGATAGTGCAGTGGCATGCTTGACTAGTGTTTAGCCAGGGTAGAGAATGCAAGCCATAAGTGTGCCCTAACTAGGAAAACCAGGCCAAGTTGCGACCTAAACCCTACAGATGATTTAAATATCTATTATTTAGGTTATTGACTTTTAGGAGACCCGGCCAGCCCAGACACAACCCAAACCAAGCCCAAGCCCATGAGGTATTGCAGAGTGACCAGAGACGTCAGGGTAGACATATATTATGTTAGTATTTTACCTTGGTGATTTTGGAGACAATTCTAGGAACAGTTGTTATATAATAAACATATTATATGTGCTTGTTATTAGAAATATTATTTTATTTGATAATATAGTAAAAATTTTCCTTAACAAATATGTTGGACTTTTGGGTTTTAGCTAGATTTATATATATATATATATATATATATATATATATATATATATAACAATATTATATAAAATTATATATAACAATAGAATTTAGTTTTATTTGTATAGATTTTATTATATAAAATTTAGGATTTTGTATTGCAAATATTGATATACTTAGAATATGTTATTTATATTTGTATTTATGGCATATATGATATACCACTATATATATATATATATAAATATATATATATATACATGTATATATAGGGAATGGAAATAAATAAGAAAAAAAATAAAAAGAAATAAAAAAGAAAAGGAAGAATGAGAAAATCCCAGCCCATCCCAGGATTGAACCCCCCCAAGCTTCCCAAAGCCCAGCCCAGCCCAGCCAGCTCAACCCCGCAAAGAGAACCCCACACCCGACCCCAAATCAGAACGGAATTGGCAACAAAGTATAAGAGGATCGAGAGAGAGAGACCTCTCTTAAAAACCCTAGCAAACCCCATACGCCAACACCCTACCTCTAAGCGCACCCCAGCCACCGCAGCGCCACCGCGTGCGGCCGGAGTCGGCCAGGAACGCGTGCGTGCGCGATAAAAGCAGAGCAATTGCGACAGCAAGGTGAGATGGCAACACAACTTCGTCATTCAAATTCTTCGTACTCGCTGGTTTGTTTTACAAACCGTTTCTTCCGGTACAATCCCAAACTATACTTCTATTTATGCCATCAATTAGTTTTAACTGAAATAGATTAAAACCTTATGATAAATTGATGTAAACATCGACAAAAACCTGTTTTATAAATAGCAAACATGACAGCCCCGACCCTATTTGGAAGACCAAAATTTGTCGACCCATTGAGAAATTTAGAAATCTATTTGTAGGCAGTCCTAGACAACCTATATGGCTCTGTAACCCAATTTACAGAAGTTGATTTCATCAACTACGTGCCGAGAAATCGGATTCCAAAGATTGGCGACAAACTGTTTTAAATTATTAAAAATCTAGGAAATTTCTCCGATACGACGTGCGTCCCACCAAACCGGGCAACGTGGTCATGAACCGAAAGCATCGAAAGGTACGTATCGACTTCGCAGACGTGTGTGCTTTGACAGAATTTAAATTGGTTGCGTGTGCGCGACGAATTTGATGTGTATCTATCGAAATTCACCGTATCGGCCTTTTGTAAATTTTCTAATTACTTTGTGCACGTTTGTCAGATCGAGACGAAACTTACGCCAACAGGACCATATATTTTTTTGGTCTGTATGCCAAGTTTGGTCCGTTTGGTCCGATTTTGAGACAGTTGATCGGATCCGAATTTCGCGGGTCCTACGATCCGATTCAACAGGCGGAGTTGTGCACGGCCTGCCGAAATCCAATTTTGGATATTACGGTTGGGTTCGTATCCTTAAAACAAATCTACAGACATATAGTTTACGACTTTAGAGACCATTAACTCTGGCACGCTTTTCGTTGCAAAGCGGGTCCAAGGCGGAATCGTTTTGGCCCAAAATGATCGTTTTGCCCTTGTGTCAGGATTGGACTTAAGGACAGGCAATCCTAGCTAATTGACTATTCTGAGAACGTTGGTAATGTCTATTTCAGCTTTCGGGACAGTTATGAGATTTGGATTTTATGGCTTACCAGTTGACGGATATTGTTGGTTCTCGTGCTACCACCAGGCAAGTGTACCTTGCCTCCCTCTATAGTTATTTCATACTTATATTATTTCTCCTTTAGTATATATTATCATTTAGTTTCTAGAGTTGATTTGGTTGACATGCCTCTTCGCTTGTTGACACATTGCCACACGAAGATTAGTATCATAGATTGTTTATTTTTTTTTCTTGACTGTCGTTCATGTGATTATACCATACTTATGACCTGATTCCGTGAGTACTAGCTGGGCGGGAGAATATCTTAGTAGACATGTGGACTACCCAAAAATATCCCCAATATCTATTCTTGATGCTGATAGCAGCTGCACACGACACGTGCAGGGTGCCGGATTTACCCCTAGCCGTTCACATGGAAAACCGATATTTCAAACACGTAGATAGTTCATGTTTTCTTGCTAGCAGATCATTATGAGTACTTGTTCTTGTATCCATGATCATAGTACTTGTCAGTTTCTGTCTCGTTCCTGGTTATTTCTTTATGCATGATAAACTGTTAGATAGGCATGTTTTATGTATCTTGCTAGCTCTGAGGACCCGATGATCTCTTTAGGTAGCTGGTTACATGGAGTTAGTAGCTAAGGATGTGGTAGTCGATTACATCTGCATGATTCAGGTATTTTGCTAGTGATATTGTTTTATTATTCTCATGCTCTATGATTATCCTGCTTGTTAGCCTAGTTCATATACTCATGTTATTCCTGGAGTCTAATCGGACAATATGCTAGTGGGTTGCCGACCATAATCCATAGTATTCATTCATGTTTATATTTTATTATGGATTGAGATATAGTTATGCCTTGCCTTGATTAGGCATGATACCTTAGTCCAGACAGCGTTTACGTATTCGAGATGGGTTGGACTCCACTCGATACGTAGCTGGCTTGCTCACGAGCTCGCGTCCGAAAAGCAGGTACGGGTTGTGACAAGTTTTTTGGTGGCCCGTGCAGGTCAGAGCATATCGTATTGGTTACGTAACTTGACTGATACTAGCCTAGGAATATGAATAAATCCTTACAAATCTCAATCCACTTGCCTTGGAAATTCCCTTAGAAATTTATCTACCATCCTTGAACCTTTGTATTTGCTTTCAATTATTCCTCCTTGCCTTCCCGTACCATTGATTCTCGTCTCTTCCTATTTCAGGGTGACGAACGATCGTGCTGTCTAGAATTTATCAGAAATCTTAAGCTATAATATAATATGCTTGATTATTTAATTTTGGTTGTTTGATAGATATGGGGGATTATAGATGCCATGTCTTAGATATCTATGGGTAATGATTCTAACAACTAGATGGAAGGTTAAAGTTTTAGTGACATACCTTTGAGGGAGTAGTGTGACCAAAGGTGGATAGAAGTCCTCGAGGTTTTGTAGTTACAAAATGGCTAGGAGAAGGATATAAATATTTTTGAAGAATTAAAATTTAAGGGATTAAGGTAAAAGTAGACTTTCTTTTTGAATTTAAGAAATAGTTATGAATTAGAATTTGGAGGACGAAATTATTTTAAGGTGGGTAGATTTGTAACTCTTTTTGAAAATTTTGATATATTTTTATTATTTATTGATTTTAAATAGTGATTTTTAGACTTTCATAAATAATCAATTAGTTAATTATTACGGTAGATAACTTTAGCCATGGTTGAGTTTTGAAGTACAAGACGAACAAAAATTATGGCACGAATAGTGCAGTGGCATGCTTTGACTAGTGTTTAGCCATGGTAGGGTAATGCCAAGCCATAAGTGTGTCCTAACTAGGAAAACCAGGCCAAGTTGCGACCTAACCCCTACAGATGATTTAAATATCTATTAATTAGGTTATTGACTTTTAGGAGACCCGGCCAGCCAGACACAACCCAAACCAAGCCCAAGCCCATGAGGTATTGCAGGGTGACCAGAAACGTCAGGATAGACATATATTGTGTTGGTATTTTACCTTGGTAATTTTGGAGACAATTCTAGGAACAGTTGTTATATATATAAACATATTATATGTGCCTGTTATTAGAAATAATATTTTATTTGATAATATAGTAAATAATTTTCCTTAACAAATATGTTGGACTTTTGGGTTATATATATATATATAGATATATATATATATATATATATATATATATATATATATATATATATATATATTATATATGTATGTATATTAAAGCCTAATTTCATATACCATGAATAACTTCTATATATACCCAAGTATATTATATAATATATAACAATAGATTTAGTGTTTGTTATACTTGTATTATGGCATATATGTATATACCACTATATATATATATATATAATATAGATATATATATATATATATATATTTATATATATTTATATATATATATATATATATAGATATATATATTATATTATATATATAATATATATATATATATATATTAATATATATATATATATATATACATGTATATATATTTATGGCATATATGTATATACACTATATGTATATATATTATAGATATATATATATATATATATATATATATATATATATATATATATATATATATATCTATAATAATATATATATATATATATATATAGGGAATGGAAATGAATAAGAAATAGAAAGAAAAAGAAATAAAAAAGAAAAGGAAGAATGAGAAAATCCCAGCCCATCCCAGGCCTGAACCCCCAAGCTTCCAAAGCCCAACCCAACCAGCTCAACCCCGCAAAGAGAACCCCACACCTGACCCTAAATCAGAACTGAATTGGCAACAAAGTATAAGAGGATCAAGAGAGAGAGACCTCTCTTAAAAACCCTAGCAAACCCCCACATGCTGACACCCTCCCTCTGCGCGCGCCCCGGCCATCGCAGCGCCGCCGCACGCGGCCCGAGTCGGCCAGGAACGCACGCGCGCGCGATAAAAGCAGGGACACCCCTACCTCTGTTCGTTCGTTTACGAACCGTTTCTTCCGGTATAATCCCAAACTATACTTCTATTTATGCCATCATTTAGTTTTAATTGAAACAGAAAAACCTTGTGATAAATCAATGCAAACATCGATAAAAACTTGTTTTATAAATAGCAAACAGGACAGCCCGACCCCGTTTTGGAAGACCAAAATTGGTCGACCCATTGAGCAATTTAGAAATCTATTTGTAGGAAGTCCTAGACAACCTATAGGGCTCTGCAACCCAATTTACAGAAGTTGATTTCATCGACTACGTGCCGAGAAATCAGATTCCAAAGATTGGCGAAAAACTGTTTTAAATTATTAAAAATCTAGGAAATTCCTCCGATACGATGTGCGTCCCGACAAACCGGGCGATGTGATCGCAAACCGAAAACATTGAAAGGTGCGTATCAACTTTACGGACGTGTGTACTTTGACGGAATTCAAATTGGTTGCGTGTGCACGATAAATTTGATGTGTATCCGTCGAAATTTACCGTATCGGCCTCTTTGCAAATTTCTTAATTACTTTGTGCACGTTTGTCAGATCGAGATGAAACTTGTGCCAACAGGACCGTATCATTTTTCTGGTCTTGTATGCCAAGTTTGGTCCGATTTTGAGACAGTTGATCGGATCGCCATTTCGCTGGCACCACGATCCGATTCAATAGACGATTTTGTGCACGGCCTGCAGGAATCCATTATCTCATGTTACTTGTACTTGTTACTTATTAGAAGCGCGCCACGACGGGCCACTATCATGAGTTATCACAAAATCATGCCGTATACAGATTATCATTACAATATTAATATATCATGATTATATCGAGTTCATGTCAAAAAGGCGTAAGGATATAATAAGGGATGTCACGCGCCCAATAAAGAGGAATCTAGGGCAATGGATGCCAGAGCCATACTGCGCCGGACAAGGGGGTAAGATACGCTAGTGCTAAGAAGCCTCCGGGCAGGGGAGTATGCCAAAGGAGTACGCCTAGGGGAGTACGCGTAAAGGAGGTACGCATAAGGAAGTATGCGTAAATAAAGTACGCGTGAATGAGTACGCGCGTAAACGAAGTACGCGTAAAGAGTACGCGTGAAAGAAGTACGCATAAAAGAGTACGCGTGAAGGAAGTACGCGTAAAATAGAATATGCGTAAAAGAGTACGCGTGAAGCTTGATACGCATAAAATAGAATACGCGTAAAAGAGTACGTGTGAAGCTTGTACGCGTAAAATAGAATACGTGTAAAAGAGTACGCATGAAGCTTGTTTTACGCCAAGGCAGGTAGACTTTATTTTACACACAAAATAGATTCACGTTGACACGAATAAACGTGGGCGTAGAGTTGATATAACACGAGCACGTATAAACGTGTGCGTAGAGCTTAATATTACGCGGGCACGTATAAACGTGGGCGTAGGAAACCTCCAGAACTCAAAACTCCATGAAACCTTCAATCTAAGCCAAAAATGGGACTTCCATAGATCAAAATGGGGTAGAACGAAATTCTCTACAACATGGAACAACCAAAACTTGAAAATAATAAAGTTTGATAGATCAAAACCTAAGAAATCCGAATACTAGATCTATAAGAAATAAACTATGGAAATTGAAAATGCTAAGTACTAAAGTATCTTAGAATCTCGTGAGAAAGACAATGGAACAACAAAAATGGAGTTCCTCCATGAAGCAAGTTGCACTTGCCTAAGCCTCTCTCTTGGTAGGTAGAGAGAGTTATGAGAAAGAAGGAGTAAATGAGAAAGTAAGAAAGTAATGAAGAGAGAGAAAGGGTTGGACTTTAAATGGAGATGGTGGTAGGTAGGGGGTTGGGTTCATGATGAACCACCCTAAACCAAAACAACCAACCCAAGCCGAACCCAAGTCAAAATAACCAAAATAAACCAAGTCATGCAAGATTAAGCTAGACAAGTCTGATTATGGGTCAGAATTCCGTATACGTATACTGAAAATACGTATAACAAAAACAGAGGTGACAAAATTAGACCCAGAGCAACCCTCTATTAAATTTCCAGAGTTCGTTGACTCCTTCGGTGGAACATTCAACACCGGAAAGTGCTGGTAGCGACATAGTGAAACGTCTTTTAAATATGTTGCTAATTTCCATGATTAGCGACGACGTCTTCCAAAGTCGCTAAATTTGTCGTTGATTTGACTTAATTAGTAGTGACATGCAGGATGCACCATTGTCTACCTACCAATCAATGTTGATACAAGTTGAGTCAACCTGCACAATCATAGCAACCAAATTAGCCTCACATTGCTCTTTCGGTTTGGGTTTGGATCGACAGTTCTTCTTGTGTGACCCTTCTCGCGACAATTGAAGCAAGTCACATCAGACTTGGGCCTTCGCTTGAAGGAAGGCGACTTCACCTTCAACTGACTGAAGTCCTTTTGTTGTGAGAAACCTTCTGCTTTCCTTTGGAGTCTCCAGCATGCACCATATTGGCCTTAGCCAACTATTTAGACATAGTATCCACCTTGAGTTTGTGGATCGTAAGGAAACTCTAGAGGAGATGAATAGGTATAGCAAATAATTATCCCTATTTAAAATTTAAAGGTACAATATCAACTAATAAAGCAATAAGCACATATATGAAAATTAAAAGTATAAGTTCAGAGAGAGCAAACGCAAACACCGAGATTTATACTAATTTTTCTCTGAGAGGACAAGTCCAGTCTCAAGAACTTTAGCTCGATGTTGAATCACTATAAAGTGAAATATAAGCTTTGATCTGAAGCGCTTGTGACTTCTTACAAACTCGTGCTTTTGATCTAAAGCGCACGACTACTTCAACTTCAAGCTTTGAGAAAGCTTACTTGGATTTTTCCAAGTATGTACAACTCTTACAAATAAACTTCTAGCCAAGATTGCACTTCACCAACTAGAGCACATGAAGTTTGTTTTTGAGTAGGTAAGAAGATTAATGCTATATGAAATAATGAGAAAGTGAATGGATCAATGAGTGATTGAGTGAATGAGTGATTGGAAATGGAGGAAAGCTCATATTTATAGGTTTTTATGAGACCGAGTTCGGGCCGAGTTTGGTCTTCAAACATTCAAAAATTTGACCGTTGTAAGCCGAGTCACCAGGAGAGGAGGCTGACTAGGGTTTTTGTTTCGTTAACCAAATTGGTACGAGTTCGGGCAAAACTCGGTCCAAGTTCGTTTTTCCAATTTCTAGAAAGTTTTGGTTTATTTTGTGGCTTGTTTGGGTTTAGAATGAACTTGGTTTTAGGATTGGAATCGTGTCAGAAGTGAATGATAGATTTGGGTAGACTTTTTAAATGGACTTGAGTGCTACTGAAAATCGTTGAAGTGCAATACGACTCACAATAAGTCCTAGACTCAATAAAGAAAAATACATAGCAAAAAGTATAAATGTATCTGACTCTTTGTAATGTAGCATCTTGTAAGCAGCCTTCTGTTTATCTATGTTGCTATTTACCGAAACGTAGTTTTGTTAATTGTCGAAATCAGATCGACCATGTCCAATGGGCCAACAGAGTTGAGCCCTCAACTCACCTTCAATGTGAATCCAATGCAACATGAGTTCTAGATCGATCTCCATCTTCTTTGATATATATCAGACTTGAACTTGAACGAGCTCGGAGGAAGTTTGGAGAAGATGACTCATAACATGAATTTGTCTTCTTGCTTCATACCTTCCTCTTCAAGTTTCTGCTATAACTTTAGCAGTTCTTTTTGCGGAAGCATGACCTTATCATCTTAAAATCTCATCGTCATGAATTTATCGATGATATAGATCTTGGATCTCTTATCGTTAGACTTCTAGTGCTTCTCGCGAGACTACCGCATGTCCTTAGCATGATCTTAGACTACCGTATGTCCTTAGCATGATCTTTCTTACTGTATGATTCTTCTAATAAATTATCCATAGCATTCAAAATCAATAATTTGCAGAGGTTGTTGTCTCTTCTCCACTTATGTTGCAAAGTAGTGGCTTCAGCAATCTTCCAAGCATTATCATTTTTCGGAAGAGTCGGTTCAGGATCTGTCAACACGTAATCGACGTTTATGAGTTGAAGATTAAGACTGATCTTTCTCTTCTAAATATTGAAGTGCTCTCTGTCAAACTTCTCAAATTTGTTAAAACTTGTATATAGAATGTTTGTACGGTTATCCATTTTTATCGGATCTTGCTTTGAGATTGTTCCGAGGTAGATAAAAGATGAATTTAGAAGCGAAAGAGAATGAATAGATATCCACGCAAAACTTTACAGTCTTCTTTCTGTTTGATACTGAAGTTGTTGTCGTGATTCACACAAACTAAGTTGTTTTTTGAAGGAACTCAACTCCAATGAAAAACCTTAAACCCAAATTACAAACTGACAATACACTTGCAACAACGAAATCAAACACGTCTTCCTTGAAAACATAACTACAATATTGAGATAGAACCATTACAACTTTAGAAGAAGAGGAAAAATAAGATGGAATAAAAAAATTATTTATTGCTGGGATGAGGAAGACCACCATTGCTCAAAATAAGATTCGTCATTGCTTCCAGGAACCAACAAGTTCACAAGAGAACTTCTAGAACGCTCGTAGTCACTTTGAGCACGACTCGAATGGACTCATATGACTTCTCTTTTTGTATGTTCCCAAAAGGAGGCATGTAGAGTCAATTTATAAGGACGGATATAATCCCCATCTCTAGTTCTGGCTTATGTGGGACTAAAATATCAACTCACAAAAATTCAGAATTGATAATCCAAATCGTGTAATATGCGTAGCATGCGCATACGCGCAACAGCCCATGCGCATAGCAGAGCAACAACCCATGCACGCAACAACACACGCCGCGCGAGAGCCTGCACAGCGCTCGCACATGCACCTGCGCACGAGTGCAACAAATGAATTGCAAAGTATGTCATCAAAGCGCCACTTTGCGCCATTCGTCCGAGTCCGAGTCAGGCTTAGCTCCTAAAGGGATTCTCCCCAACGAGAGTGACAAAACAAAGATGGTTCCTTTGAGATTTAAACTTAAAGTCTCTAGAAAAATCATCCTATATGGGCCACCACATCCCATATGCATATGCCAATACAGATCATGGCTATATTGAGATATACATTAGGGTGGTTTTCTAATGTAGGATTAAAGTTCCAAAAGCTAAGTTAGAAAATATAAACAATACCAAAGTGATATTGACTTATTACTAATATAAACACTTTATTCACAAATATGTCATGGTTTTTCTAAGGGCACCACACTTTTTACTGGGGCTAGCCCAAAAAATGTTCAAAAAAATTACAAGTTTGCCATCCATTTTTTACTTGGGGCTAGTCCAATTTTTTTCAGCAAGTAGGACTGCCAACTTAGTGGCAGTCCTAGGACTGCAAACAAGTTGGCAGTGCAACATTATGTTAGGACTGCCAACTTAGTGACAGTCCTTGGACTGCCAGCAAGTTGGCAGTCCTGACATATGTTAGGACTGCCAACAAGTTGGCAGTCCTCGGAGAGGGGGCGGAGGATGCTGAGGGAGACGGAGGAAGGAGGCGGAGGAGGAGGAAGGAAAGGAGGCAGAGGAAGGAGGCGGAGGAGGAGGAAGGAAAGGAGGCGGGAGGAGGAGGAAGGAGGCGGAGGAAGGAGGAGGGAATCACTCACCAGGCGGAGGCAGAGGAAGGAGGCAGAGGCGGGGTGCTGGTAGTGGTGGTGGCGCAGCCGCTGGAGGAGGGAGGAGGAAGGGGAGGAGGAGGAAGGAGAAGAAGAAAAACTCTAATTTTGGGCTAGCCCTAAGCAAATTATGGACAGCCCCTAGCAAAATCTTTACCTGCTTGGGCTGCCCCCAAGTAAAAGATGTGGTGTCCTTAGAAAAAACCATATGTCATTAGGTATGTTCCAATTGTACCTAGTTACTTTTGGGTATATTCCGAAGTACTAGTAAGGATTTTTCAAACTATCAAGTGACCGAGTACTACCGACTGGAGAGACACGCGGAGGGCCTAGTCTGTCAAGAAGAAAAATTGTAGGGGGCTATCCGATATTATGCACTGCAGCTGCTTTTTCACTCTTTTTTTTTATCATTTTAGTTTCATCCAACTGTAAATTTGCAAATTTGCATCCGATCCCCACCACTATAGAATCCGAAGAAGAAGACACCAAGCAAGCAAAAACAAAAAAAGGTAGAGAGAGAGAGAGGAGGAGAGAGAGAGGAGAGAGAGGATTGTTGTTGTTGATCGTTCTCCAATACGTTCGGGAGAGAGAGAGAGAGAGAGAGAGAGATTGTTGTTGTTGATCGTTCTCCAATACGTTCGGATCTGAATCCGAGGGTTTTGTCAAGAATTTCGGGTTGCATTTTTGGATTTTTTTATAGTTTTTCCTCCGATTTTAGAGCTGTAATGGCGGGGTAGGGAAGGATCGGATGTCGTAGAGGGACTCGATGGCGGCGGCGGATAATGGACGGACCGGCCCGGTGGAGAGAGACATCGAGCAGGTGATTCTCATCTCTATCATTAGAATATTGGCTCTTATTGTTATTGTTCGTAATTTAGTATTTTTTAACGACTTATTAATTTGAAGATTTTGATCTGTTCGTGTTGGAAGAGATTTTGAGATTCGGAAGAAAAAAAATGATAAAAAAATGCAGGTGTTAGTTTGAGATTTTTAGTTGTGGAACTGAGTTTTATGAGGAATTAGGTTTCGGGAGGATCACCTGTGGAGTACTTCAACTGGTGGGCGATTGCGGAAATGTAGGTGCTAGTTAGTTTCTATATTAGTGCGAAATTTTACTAAAATAAAGGTCAGGGAAGTTTCTTCTTCTTCTTTGCCGAGGACAGTTAGTTCTGGAAAATTTCTCTTCCTGGCTTTAGAATTTGGCTCCTATTGAGGAGTAAGTTTGGTTTACGTGGTTTAGACCGTTTGACTGGCTGAATCCTCGGAGCCCTAAGCTTGGCATATCTGATATTGATGACAGTTAATTAACATGTTAATACAAACCTTGGGATAACTCATCCTAAAAGCTAGCCGTTAAGAGGAGAACCCAAGGTTATATGATATAACAACCGCATAGTGTTCCCCATATAACCGTTGTGGGACTATAGGATCGTAGCACGTGTCTAGTTGAATCGGAGGGATATAATGTAACATTGATGTCGTTGTTTAGGGAATCGTGTAATGTGCGAATCTCTTTTCCATATTGTATGGTGGGAAGTAGGGAAGGAGTCAGCTTGGGAGATTTCAACTAACCATCATTCATACCGAAGTGTCTCCGGAAGAGTTATTGTGGCTAACCAAGCTATAACTCCACTGTTTTCTGAAAGGTTGTGACCACTACGAAGGATAAGTTTGAAGCCTAATGTATGTATTCCAATCTGGAAGTGGGCTGAACCACATTGCTAGCTTCAGATGTTCCTGATGTTGCATTTATCCATTTGGTCCACCGGATTATCCGGGAGCAAATATGTAAGTTTGGTAGATACAACACCTAATATATAAGAAAAAACTGTAGGGGAGCGTGGTTATTGAATACAATGTGATGGGAACATGACAAAGGTAGTATATGCCTCTTCAACAAAGAGCAGGGGCGGAGCTTGACTAAATTTTTTTGGGGGGCAATTATATTTATAGAGGGGCAATTTACATTTTTGGAGGGGCTAGATTGCATTTTTGAAGGTGTTAATATCTAAAATTTGAATTTTTATAAGAAAAAAAGATATGATTAGAGCACATTGGAGCCTGGTGGGAAGGTGATTGATAGTTTCACAAACTCAGGAATGACGAGGATCAGTTCAAAGCTAACTTGGATTGACATCAGAAAGAAGGATTTAGAGAAGCTTTTTTTGACATCAGATATTACACTAAGTAGATCTTTTCCCAGAGAAAATTTGGAAAATCCGATGGCTTAGTGATATGGATTGCAAATGAATGAAGAGTAAGATGAGTAAATTGCAATTCCCTAGTTAAGGGAGATACTACTGCTTATTCATCAATCTGGATCAAGCAAAACCTTGAGAAACCTATAATACATTTTTTTAGGACAGCAAGGAGATCCTTTGCATGAGAAGTGCAGAGCCTATGGGATGGTGAAAACTTGCTTGATGGTTGTAAGTCATTAAGGCATTACTGCCATATTTAAAGTGTGCCCATCCTCGTCTGGCATGACCCACATGACCCATTTACCCCTATGCATGGAGACTTCCAAAGGTGCAAAAAAAAAAAAATCCTCTAAGTATGCTGTATTTTTTGGTAAAATTCAAAATATGAACTGGTTTTTTCATTGTCTTGTGTTTCCGCGTACAAACTCAAGAATACATAAACATAATCAGAACATATGTATTCTTAGAAACAAACCCATACAAAGCTGAATTCTTGTAGTTGAATATTGATAAAAACTTGTGTCAGACATGCCATGCCCATTTTGGAAGATCAGGCTCAGGTCTGTGTCTACTGTGTACATTGCACAACTTTGAGTGATAAGCAAGATTAGTAAATTCTAGTTCCAGGACATGCGGCCTGGGAGTGCCTATGTTGATTCTTAGGAAAAAGGACTATGGTGCTAGCTTGTATGTTTGCATAGTTGCACTAGAGCTACTTCTTTTAAATGTGGCTTGCACTGATAAGGTTATGTCGGAATGATAAAAAGTAGTCCCTCAACTCTCACCAGAATTCTGGACTTTTGGTGTGGCGGCATGGACTTTAACATGGTATACCACACCAACCTAGGTTCAAATAACATATGCCGCACATTTATGCAAAATTCAAATAAATAAAAAAAAACTGTGCAAATCCATCCCTTAACCCATAAAAAAGGGTGTTCAACGTGCGGGGGCATGTTGGAGTAATACAAAAATCTCTCTCAAGTCTCAACCGTCATGAGAACTTGGGAGTTTTGTTGTAGGTAGTGCAGGGACTGTCAATTAAGTGGTGTAATGCGAGTAATAGGTTCCATGTTCCATATAATTGGACATCTATTTTTAGATAAGCTAGATTTGCATTTTGGTATTAGTGATGAACGGATGATAAAAATGATTCTTGAACAATGACAACCAAGCCTGATGGGAAGGACAACAAACCTGTTCCAGTGGCGCCTGCAGTATTATGTAGAAAATCCGAAGATTTTATCACTTTTGTATCAAGTGTCCCTTTGCACAGTTGCTATGAGAGGGACATTACTAACATCGGTGATTGCCACCACCATAGTGCACCGACAAATTTAAAATTTGGACAGTGGGAAAGATGAGGGTTTTCATTTACTTTTGGAATTTCTTTACTCATTCATTTTATTGTTTTTCTTAACAATGTCTCTGTTTTGGGGTAAGGTATGAGAAAATAACAAGAATATTTGTTGATAATTGTGGAAATTTTAAGAGGTATCCTGTAAATTTTCATTAATATGCTACAATAACAATATCTAGTTATTTAAGAAAACTCATGATATGTTCATTTAGATGACGAACATGAATACATTATTCCACAACAATTGGTGACAAATTTGGACCGAGCTTGTTTATCCTCAAAAAATCTAACCCGAAATGTTTGAGATTGAATTTATGCCTCACTGTAGTTCAGGAAATATTCTGGATAAGTTGCTCGCAACAAACACGAGTGTCGGTGTTAGACACCTTTACAATGTGTACATTTCTTGAAACCCCAAAAAATAGGATTGGACACATGGCACATGTGCGTTAGCATCACAATTATGGGCTTCAAATTTCAGAACATCCACTGTTAAACACTTCTAGATCTATGGCACAACAAGAGGCTTGTTTATTAGGAGTTCTTGAACTTCCTAACAAGTCTAAAGTATCATTTATTGCCATCCATAAATTCACTGGTAATAGGAAATAGATTATAAAAGAGAGAATTGTAGGGTACTGGAGATGGATTCCGAATTTTCCCTCTTTAAGTATCTGGAATTCTGCATAAGGAAAAATCTGGGAGAACTGTTGGGCATATCATGAGTGCCAATCAGTTACCAATGTCCAAATGTCTAACAAGGGTTCTTCACCCGTATGGAAGAATCCTTGTAACATGAATTAGATGTTTGGGGGTGCCTGAGTGAACCCATTTCATATTCTCATCTTACCCAGTTTACAGAAGTCCAATATCTTCTTAAGCTGCATTTATATCCCCAGTATCTCTTGTATGAAGCTGAAATAATTCTTTCAAAATGTTTTGGATAATTCCAACTTCTTTGACGACTTGAGAAAAATGTAGGTGTAGAAAATGCACTGCTATTGGTAGCGAGGGATGAAGTATGTGATGCCAGTACATTCCCGACTGTTGCATCTATGAATGTGTTTATTAAGATTCACTGATTCAGGAAGAATACATTTGGTCCCAGACAGTCAATAAGTGTAGTATACAATTGTTAGAATAAAGTATTCATTAGCCTATAAGTTCTTCATGTGATATTTGTTTGTTACCAAAGTAAACACTGTCCTGCGACACTAACGATAACTTTTCACTGTATTTTCTCTATTTTGTTTCATGTTACTGTGTTTAACAAGTTAAACACTGTCTTTCTATATTCTCTATTTCTGATATCCAAATATATTTCCACTTGTAGAAAATGATTTGGGTAGTTAACAGAAAATGATTTGGGTAGTTAACAGAAAATTTTCAATTTTACAGGCTATCACTGCTCTTAAAAAAGGAGCATATTTACTCAAGTATGGGCGCAGAGGAAAGCCAAAATTCTGCCCATTCAGGCTGTCCAATGTATGGTCTTCCAAATGTTTGAATATTCAAATTGTTATTTCCAGAGGATATCTTACCAGAAGCATTCATCAAAACTTTGTTATGTTTTATTGTTAAAACCATTATTAGTATTTGCACTGTTCTGAATTGTCTTTTTTACGATTGCATGGGAGCTTATTTCAGATCTTTTCAAACTTAGTGAACTACCCTTGTAGCTAGAATAAGCACTTTGAAATGGGCTGCATGTCTGACAGACATGGACATGCCTTGGACGGTGCTCGAGTCAGATATGGCTGAGCAATGCTTTAGCTCGAAAAGGTCCTGTAAAGAGAAATAATGGGATAACATATTATTGATGAGATAGTTACATATATATAGGAGAGGCTAACCCCTCTCACTATTATATCCAATGGGACTAAAGTCCAATACTACTAATACTAATATTAATACTTCACACCCTCCCTCAAGCTGGAGCATAGATATCAATCATGCGCAGCTTGTTACACATAAATTGAACCCGAGGATCCAAAAGAGACTTCGTGAAGATATCCGTTATCTGATCACCGATTCTCACGGTTAAACTTTATCATCCCTTTTTATACTCATCACGGACAAAGTGAATGTCGATTTCAATGTGCTTTGTCCTTTCATGAAACATGATTGGTAGCAATATAAATAGCAGACTGGTTATTACACTACATATATGCTGCTTTATATCTGCTTCTTCTCCCAGCTCTTGTAGAAGATGCTTTAGATATAACACCTCTGCTGTGCCATGAGCAATAGCTCGATATTCTGCTTTCGAACTCGATCGTGCTATCACACTCTGCTTCTTGCTTTTCCACGATACCAAGATTACCAATAAATACCGAGTAGTCAGATGTAGACCGTCGATCTCTCATGCTTGCATCCCAGTCACATCGGTAAAGCACTCAACATGAGTATGTCCATGATTCTCCATCTGAATTTTTTTTTCTAGATTATGGACTAAATAGTCCAGAATTCTGAGAACTGCATGCCAGTGTAGAACTCATGGAGAAGCCATCAACCTACTTGCGACACTCACGGCGAAGGAAATGTCCGTGCGAGTCATGACCACCAAGTAGTTGAGTTTTTCAATCACTCGACGATACTGATCCTGATTGGTCATCAGGACTCCCTAGTCTGGGAGTAATTTTGCTCTGGATCCATGGGTGAGGTAGCTCCCTTGGCTTGTATCATTCCTGCATATTTAGTATGAGATATAATATCCCGTTTATTCGTGTGACTTCAATGTCCAAGAAGTAGTTCAACGATCCTATATCATTGGTCTGAAATTGTTCTCCTAGAAACTTCTTTAGTCCTGTAAAACCCTTGCTGTCGTCTCCCGTAATCACAATATCGTCAACATAGACACAAAGTATATCCTTCCAGCTGATGACAGTCGGTAGAATACCGAATGATCCTTTTTTGATTGACACATGCCAAACTGAGTAACAACCTATGTAATTCACCAAACCACGCACGAGGTGATAGTTTGAGACCGTAGAGAACCTTCTGCAGATGACACACTTTATCCTTCCGCAACGAACCCGGGAGATTGCACCACATATACTTCTTTAATATCCCGTGAAGAAATGCATTCTTGATATTCAGCTGAAGCAATGGCCAGTAATAGCGAACAGCTAAGGCCAAGAGTACGCGCACATATGTCATCCTGGCAACTGGAGATAAGGTCTCAAAATAATCCTCACTATAGGTCTGAGAATATTCTTTAATTACCAGACGAGCCTTTAGGCGATTAAGAGTGCCATCCTGTTTCACCTTGATCGTGAACACTCATTTGCATCCTACTGCCTGCTTTCCAGTAGGCAAATCTACCAAGTCCTAAATATGGTTCTCGCGGAGCGCTTTCATCTGTTCATCCATAGCAGCATGCCAACCGGGATGTTTGAGACCCTCTCGGCAGTATTGGGAATCTGAAATCCATCGATAGTAGCTACCAAGGACTGAGTGTGGCTTGCGAGTCCTTTGTAGTTGTCTACATATAAGGGATGATAATGACAGGCACGATGGGGTCGAGCTGGTGGAACAGACGAAGGCGAACGAGTGGAGCTAGAGGAGGATGACGACTCTGTGATCCTAGGCACTATCTGCGATGATCGTTCGGACGACGTTGGCACTGACTGACCCGGTGTTTGCAGATCGTCGGACTGAGATACTGGCTCGGTAGGGGAGGGCACCCTTACGGGGGACTGTTGTCTTTGAACCGGAAACAATAAGAAATCCTCGTCTGGGTAAACTTGGGGAACTGGATTCGTAGTTTGTGGAAGTGGAGGAAACTCAGTTTCAACGAAGGTAACATCCCGAGAGAAAAAATATCTCTACACTGATACCCTTTTTGATCCTTAAGATACCCAAGGAAAACACTTTGGATTGTCTTAGGATCTAATTTAGAAAGAGCCGATCGGGTCTCCCGGACATAGCACAAGCAACCAAAAATCTTGAGAGGTAGAGGGAACGACTCTCGGTCGGGATATAACCAGAAAAAGGAAGTAGTACCATCAAAAACTGACGATAGCATGCGATTAATCAAAGAGCAAGCTGTAAGAACAGCATCGGAACAAACTCTCTTGGGTACATGCTTTAAACATAAGAGCACGTGTTGTTTCCAAGAGATGACGATTCTTGCGCTCTGCACATATTCTGTTGTAGTGTGTAAGGACGTGAAGTTTGGTGGATGATGTCATTGTCGGACAGATGAGTATTGAACTCACGAGATAAATACTCACGACTATTGTCACTTCGAAAGCATTTAATCGGAACACCAAATTGTATTTTGATTTCAGCATAAAAATTGCACTAAATTTTAAATAATTCAGAGCAATTTTTCATCAGATAACAAAAGTGACACACGAGTAATCATCAACAAATATAACAACATAATTGAAATCCATTATTGATTCAATCGACAAGGTCTCATATATCAGAATGCACAAACTCGAAAGGAGCGGATGCAAATTTATGAGGACTCACTGGATAGGGAACTAGGTGATGCTTAGCCAAACGACACGACTCACAATGAAAAGAAGCAGGATATCCAAAAATGGATACATTTTCTGGAGAGCTTGGATTGATGGATGGCCTAACTGACAATATAACTCGAAAGGATCGAGTTTTACGTCGGCACAGATAACAGAGGAAGATACGTCAAACAGGTACAAGCCTTCAGCCACATGCCCCTTACTAATAGTCTTTCTAGTCTTTAGGTCCTGAAAAACACAGCCATCAGGAAAAAAATATTACCGTGCAATGCAAATCGCGAGTAAGCTGACTAATTGAAAGCAAACTAAACGGGTTTTCCGGTGTATGTAATATGAAATTAAGTGACAATCCGGAAGAAAGACGAGCACTTCCTCGTCCACGGACTGTTAGTGAACCACCGTTGGCAACAGTAATATTGAAAATACGTCCCACCGATTGCGTATTATACCTGCGTCGCTGGTCATGTGAGCAGACGCACCATAATCAATCACCTACTGCTTCGACCTCACTATATGCCGCTAGTACCCGGCCGTGGATCCAGATGTGGATGTTTCACCACGACGTTAAGCTTGAAAGTTAAGAAAATCTGTATATGACTCTGCGGTTATTTGAACAGAACGAACGCCATCATCATGAGCATCTGATGTAACATTGACGGTAGGAGCTTTAGGATACTGCCACTAGAAATAGTCTTGCAGACCACAGTTGAAGCATGTGCGCGGTTTACTCCTATCACGACCGTCATTGCCTCGTCCGCCATTACGGCCACCATTTCGGCAACCACGATCACCACGAAATCCAACACGAGCAGCACCAAGAGCAGATCGATCAGCAGGAGGATCATCCGGAGTGGTCCCAACGACTTTTGCTGTCCGTAGGATACGAAAGTGAGCTTCCATCAGAGATGGAACATCAGATTCAACAATGATCTGAGAGCGAGCATAATTCGCATCAGGATGCTGAGAGACAATATATGCCATGACATGAAGCTACTAACGTTGAGTCCGCTTCATTGATATCCGTCATCAGAGGTAATACACGGTCGATTTCATTAGTCATGGCCTTAAAGGTCCGGAAGTGATCCTTATGAGATTTGTCTTCCTGATTTGCTCGGTAGACGCTAACGATCGAGTCGTAGATACGAGACAAATCATTTTTCCATCAAACGTCGCCGCTAAAACCTCCCACAGTTCTTTCACCATATTCCTATTCTGAATCATGTCTTCCACCGATAGTTCCATTGAATTCATCAACTATGTGAACAGTTTACTGTTAATGTTTCCCACTGCTCAAATATAGAATCATATCTACTCGAGGGTTTTCAGTTAGATGTGCGGGCAATCGTATTTTCGAAGCGTCTTCTCGACCTTCTTTTGCTATGTCGAGTAGACCTCTAGACCATCCAACCGTCGATCGACAAGTCGAATCGAGAAAATGGTCATGCCAGTGTCCGTTGGTCCCGCCATTGCGTTTCCGACACTAATGTCTGTAGTACTGCTATTCGTCCCAGTGCTAGTACTCCTGCAGGTATTCCTGATTTGACCGTCAAATTGATGTTTCTAACTAGATAATCACATCAACTCTGCCAATGCGCTAAAAACGGCTAGAATCGGCACGTGCATGGAAGCAGAGTTGAATGTGGATCACACAAGCCATTTGTCTGCTCTTCGTTAAATTTCTGAAGTCAACGTTGAGAGTCAGAGGTTCCAGAAAACAAACCGATGTTTACCCTCTGAGGATCCCAAGTCAATTTTGAGAGTCAGAGGTTCCAGCAAACAAACCATTGTTTACCCTCTGAGGATCCCTTCTTTTTTTTTCTTTTTTTTTTGTAGAAGGGAAAAGACGGCTAAGGTTTGATGTAGGTGGTGTTAGGGTTAGGGCTAGGGTTTATGGACATAGATATGTTAGGGTTTAGAAAGACTGGCTAACCCCTCTCACTATTGTTCTATCAAATGTGGGACTAAAGCCCATACTAATACTAATATTAATACTTATCAGGTCCCAGAACTGGTTCAGACACAAGAGAGACTTGTATCCGAAACAATCCCTACACCAGCTGAACTTTTTATCACATAGGAAAATAAACAACAGTTTATCTACATAAATTTTCAAGTAATTCCTACATTTTATTGTAAATTACTTAAATTAATTATGTCTTCAGCAAATACTCTATCGTTGCCAATCAAGTACTTCCACATTTGAACGCGCTTGACTATGGAGCACGAGAAAGCTCTACAAAAGAAAGAATTGTCATATTGTTTATATCTGCTGTAACCTGACATCAACTTTTTTGTGTCGTTGCCAATTTCCTTAGCAAAGGTAGTATTAGCAAGAGATTGTTTTGCCATTGAATACTAAACGTAGAAGGCTTGTTGACAGGTAAGTAGCCTACCTGTTTGGTCATGTATTAGCTCATGCAACCAAGGATATTGAATAAATCAAATATCACAATGTCAAATTTACTACAAATAAAAAGTCATATTTTATTTCATGCAACTCTGGGACTTTTAGACAAGGTTCTAAACGGCAGTAGGGGTGCGCGGCGGAGAGAGTCCGCCTACCGCCTAGGTTGCATAGGCACCGCCTATGCGCCTAGGGGTAGATACATTTTGAACATTTTTTTACTATTTTACCACTTTTTTTTTGTACAATATGCATATTTTAATGGTGTTCCATGCATAACTAAGTTGTAGGACGAAGATTTATAAAGTTTTAGTTTTGGAAAAGTGAACCATAGGCCCATAATGCTTACAAATCCTTTTTGGCTAAAATATCGTGTTAGGTATTGTTCCGCCTAGGTGTCTGCCTACGCCGCCTCACCTCCGCCTATGCCGCCAACCTCCGTTGGCCGCCTACTCCACCGCCTACCGAAAAACGGGACGGAGAGAGACCGCCTACCGCCTAGGCGGGCTAGGCGGCATATGAGAAAGCAATTGTCCAATCTCAGTATGAAAAAAAAAAAAATACAACTCCATAGCTAATACCATATTTCTCAAAACATTATATTATAGTGTACTATATAAAATGGTTACCATTTGAACCTTTGTCGAAAGTATACTTAGTGAACTTATAATGCATTGTTTCCCTTCTCTCTTATTAAATCTAAATTTGAAGAATCCAACTCTTTTAAGTGTATAAATTATTCAGTTAGCAGCTATAGTTATCAATTGACAGATTTTTTTCAAAATCATATTAAATGCTTAAGTAAATCATTATAGTTAATGAGTTGAGCTTCATATTATTTCTAGGTACCAAATCTAGTCCCAACAGGGAAGATGTACCCATTTACAGCACGATGGTAGTGCAACTACAATCTGATACACACAGAGAGAGAACCATTTGATTCTGTCTTATTTTGCACCTCAATGATGAAAGTGATTCTTCATAACAGAATTTTATCTTCGTCAGTTGTGTAGGTCGATTACCTGCCAATTGGTCTTCTATGTTTGGGCAAGGCCCGAGCCCTCAGTTGCCGAATATGTCTGGGCAGGAACCTGGCACAAACTTCTAGAAGATTGGTTTAAATAATAATTTTAATGAAAAATGTTTCTTTCTGCTGTTCCTGACATAATATGTCACCAAATGTTCTATGTACAATACAGTCTATGGTTGATAATTGACAATTCATCTTATTTGGCACCTCAACCTTGTTGTTTCTCATCCTTTATTCTAATTACTTTGGTTGTTTATGTTGTACTATCTATTAGAACATAAAATTTATTTGTCTACATGTACAATTTCAGGATGAATCTGGATTAATATGGTTCTCGGGTAAAGAGGAAAAACACCTCAGATTAAGTCATGTGGCCAGAATCATGCCTGGACAACGCACTGTAAGTTTCTAAGAATAGACTTCTCCAATATATCATGTAAACTTAAACAACATTAAGATATAGTGGTTGCTAAATCATGTTTACTTGTTTAACCCATTCCTTTTTTTCCCCACATAACCTTGTTGTGACTCAGATCGCACATCTCTATGTTTTTTCCCCTTAATTTGACAAGGATAGATATGGAACCTGCCATTTTTATGACTCAAAATGTTGGCAATCGAGTAATAACATGTCACTAAATGATTGTAGTTGAAATGGGATGTTGATATAGATGAAAAAAGCAGTGTAAGATACATAATAAGAAAATGGTGCTTGTAGTAGGAAGGTACAGGCAGCACAGGTCAGGTTAAGATGAGGAGAAGTTGTGATACTGTTTGGACATGTCTTGCACATATGCAATATAGACCAATGGGTTGACCAGACTGGATTGTTATTTTTATAGGTGAAGCTGACTTTATTATTTAGTGGCTGTCATAAGCATCTCAAACCACTGCCTTTTTCTACTAAAGCTTGATGACGTAACTTAACAACCTAGTATAAAAAGGACAACAGTTCAGTTACAAAATTACTAAAATGATTGGCCCTTATGATGTTTTCTTCTTGTACTCACTATAAACTTTATGGAACTTAGAACCATAATTGTTGCATTCTAATAAACAATTTACAAACTTAAATATATTGACAAGGTGAAAAAGAATTAAGTGTAGGATTGAACATCAGCAACAATCATAAGACTAAAATCCACATTGCCTGATGCGCAAGAAAAGTGCTTGCATATACACACACTTGAAGGAGAAGTTACAATGGCAATAAAATGGATTGATTCATCTGGGTTCTGGACTAGGCAGAGATACAAAAGTACTTAGGACAAAAATTGACAACTGGATAATAGCTAGCCTATGTAACATCACTAGTGACTTCACGGAAACTATTTAGAAAGAGAAACTTACCTATATTCTTCTACACTTTCCCACAACATTCCCCCACAACCTGGAGCTTAGATGACCATCAAGGCAAACTGGGAGAGAAACTATAGAAAAAGGCGGAGAGAGTTGCAGCCTTCTAGGTGGTGAGAGAATGAGTTGCAAACTCAAAAAAAAATGCAATTGCGAGTAAGCTAACATAACACATAGGCTAAGTTGCACTTAAATATCCCGAATTATTGAGGGGCCACGGACGATGACAAGGGTGGTCGGAGAGGGGAGGTGTGGGCTAGGGTTAGGGTTTTGTTTTGTTTTTATTTTTATTTATTTACTAAACATGGGGATAATATTGTCTCTTGGTCTTTTCGGTTAGGAACAACTTGCAAAACTAGTATAGTTCTGGGTATTTAAGTGAGTATAGGGTATCAAGTTGCTAGTAAAAAAAGGTTCAGGGTATTAAAGTGTCAAAGTTCAATAATTCAGGGTATTTAAGTGCAATTTACCCTAACACACTATTATTGAAGTAGGCTTGTTGCAACCAGATAGTAGGGAGAACAATCAAAATGAGGCTTTTAAATCCCTAAGATTAGGAACTTTAGTGATGTAAGGGTGAACAACTTGTGGTTACTAACATGTTGAGACTTAGATCCTGAACGCAATTACGTGGATTTTGGCAACTACCCATGCGATTAAGAGTTGATTCACAACCACTCCATATAATAGCGTGAACCATTTTTTACAATTTATTGCATCTTGTTTCAGATTATGTTAACATATGCTAGCAAATTTGTATGCAAATTGATCCACACACTTAGGCCGAAATATTAATAGCAGGAACATAAAAAAAACAAATTAACTCCTTAACTTTGAAGTCTGTAATTAACTATAGACATTAACATCAATGACAAAAGATAATGAAATAATCATGTGTCCTGCAGCAGATAAACACTGGTTATTACAAAAGTTTTTTACAGAACAGCAATGGCTCGTCAATACCTGGTCCATAAATATTAAATAGTCAAGCTACATTATAGTTGAATTTGAACATCCAACATTTGACAGAGGTTTGTTCAAATATTTTAGCAGCAGATAAACACTGGTTATTACAAAAGTTTTTTACAGAACAGCAATGGCTCATCAATAACTGGTCCATAGATATTAAATAGTCAAGCTACGTTATGGTTGACTAGCTGATGGATGAGCGGAAACTCAAGAAAAGATTCCAAAGTAATGAGTTCGCTAGTCGGTACTTAGAGGAGGCTTTACTTGAGGATAAGGGATAATTCTTTGAGATGGTTTGGACACCTGTGGCAGGGACCAGTACATGCACCAGTTAGGAGTAGGATCACTGTTTGAGAAGTTGCGAGGAGTAGGGTAGATGAAAAAAGATGGATTAAGGAAATAGGAAAGAACATATTGCAATTTTATTGAGGAGATTTTCTTAACAAAGCTGAATAAAATAAATGGATTCCGTACACGACTGCAATAAGTTGGGATAAAGGCAGTGTTGTCAAGGCGCCCGCCTAGATGCTCCTAGGTGCAAATGAGGTATATCCCTTATAGTGAGTCACCTTTTATGAGGCACATTCCTCTAGCGCTTGTGCAGACGCACCTTTTAGACTATTAAGGGCCAGTTTTTGAAGTTACGTTTCATCCGGGACTCCATTTGGTGCCAAATGTAATCGGGTAGCAAAACATCTTACTTTCAGATAAACATTTGCTTAAGTGTTAGTCCAACGAGCGTTCCAGAAAAAGCATTTGAGCAAACGCCAATTCCCCAAGCTACAAGCAAACTAAACCTAAGACACAATAAATGATTCCATAGCTGACTGCAAAAAATTTGGGATAAAGGCAGTGTTGTGAGAGGCGCTCGCTAGATCCTATCTTCCTAGGTGCAAATGAGCTTAAGGCGAGTCACTTTTACGAGGCACATGCCTCTAGCGCTCGCACATACGAGCGTATATGCCTTTTAGGCTATTAAGAGACAATTTGGATTGAAGTCGCGTTTCATCTGGGGCCCTTTGTAGTGCCAAACGGAACCGGGTAACGAAACAGCTTGCCTTCTGGATAAATGTTGACCCAAATGATCCATTCATTTGGGGGCTCAAATGGGCGTTTCCGGAACACTAGTCCAATGAGCGTTCCAGAAATGAGTGTGTGAACAAACACCCATTCCCCAAACTACAATTCAAACTAAGGCTAAGACACAATAAATCTATCCCGACCTAACTGACTTCTAAATAAAAATTTTGACATCTCGAATTGTCTTTCCTAACTTCTCAAATTCTGTTTTTTTGTTAGCTATAGTGACTTATAAAATTCTATTGATGGATTTAAAAGCCACATTTCCACTGGTTTCCCTTTTTCTTGTTGTCAACAAGCCCATTTCATTAATATTTGTGTTATTTTAGCTTACTAGCATTTGCACAGTTTCTGCGTATATTATCAGTTGAGATCTCACGATGGGACCAGTTGCACAAACATGTGATATATTAGCTCTATCAAGTCATTTTGTGGATTGTTGAAGCTTTTCTTTACTATTCTTCAATTTTCTTACTGTATCCATATTTATGTACATGATTATCCCTTCTTGTCTCTCAGCAACATTTATCCATTTCAACTGTCTTGTCTACGTAGATTTCTATCGTCTTTATCCAAATTGCTTTTTAGGATGCATCTTACCAGAACTTGTTGATAATTGCTCACCAGCTTGTTGATAATTTCATATTTGCTATTGCTAGTTGTGCTATAAAAGTATTTCGTAGGATTACTTGTACAATAATATAACTCTATAAACCCTTTTGATTTCTAGGTACATATTCCTAGTTTTGTAATTCAATTAATTTCAACTGTTTGTATGAAATAAAAGTTGATTAGAATGATGCTTTTCTTCTTTTCAGGCAATTTTTCAGAGGTATCCACGGCCTGAGAAGGAATGCCAGTCGTTTTCTAATATATAGTGATAGATCATTAGATCTTGTAAGAGTTATTTTTTATTTAGCAACTTTTGTAGCTGTCCCACAAATGCTTTCATGCCAATTAGTCAATTCTCAGTCTATTCCACTTGATGTAGTTTATACATAATTTAGTAGGTAAGGTATCTTTCTTTTTGAACTTTCTCGCTCTCATATTTACCAGATCTGCAAGGATAAAGATGAAGCAGAAGTCTGGTTTGCTGGTCTAAAAACATTGATATCGCGGAGTCATCACAGGAAATGGAGAACAGAATCTAGAAGTGATGGAATATCATCTGGAACAAATAGTCCAAGAACATATACTAGAAGAAGTTCACCAATAAGCTCCCCTTTTGGAAGCAGCGATAGCACACAGAAGGGCTCCATTGTTCTTTCTTACATTTTGTTTCAGTAACTTTCATTACCATTTCAAGTATGCAACTCCTTAGTCTTCTATTTACTCAGGATGGTAGTGATCCTCTTCGGTTTCGAAGTCCATATGGAAGTCCACCAAAGACTGGTGTGGACAAATCATTTTCCGATGTATTATATGCAGTACCTCCTAAAGGTTTCTTTCCTTCAGATACTGGTGCTGGTTCAGTTCATTCTTTGTCATCAGGTTGCTCAGATAGCACGAATGGCAATACAAGAGGAGTTACAACGGAAGCATATAGGGTAAGTTTATCAAGTGCTGTAAGCTCATCAAGTCAAGGCTCTGGCCATGATGACGGTGATGCTTTAGGGGATGTTTTCTTATGGGGAGAAGGATCTGGGGAGGGAATTCTAGGTGGTGGAAACATTAAAATTGCAAGTTCTGCCAATAAAATGGATTCTTTGGTTCCAAAAGCCTTGGAATCTGCTGTAATACTTGATGTTCAGAATATATCTTGTGGGGGAAAACATGCAGCTTTAGTCACTAAGCAAGGGGAAATTTACTCTTGGGGTGAGGAATCAGGAGGAAGGCTTGGGCATGGAGTGGATTCTGACGTTTCACAACCAAAACTCCTTGATTCTCTTGTCAATATGAACATTGAACTTGTAGCATGCGGGGAGTACCATACTTGTGCGGTTACACTATCTGGAGACCTCTACACATGGGGTAATGGTACATTTGGGATCCTGGGGCATGGAAATGAAGTTAGTCATTGGGTCCCAAAAAGAGTCAACGGGCCCTTGGAGGGCATACATGTTTCGTCCATTTCCTGTGGACCTTGGCATACAGCTGTAGTTACCTCTTCAGGGCAGCTTTTTACTTTTGGCGATGGGACTTTTGGTGTTCTTGGTCATGGAGATCGATTAAGTGTCTTGATACCTAAGGAAGTAGAATCTCTGAAGGGACTACGTACGGTACGAGCAGCATGTGGTGTTTGGCATACTGCTGCAGTTGTAGAAGTTATGTCTGGAAATACTAGTTCTAGTAATTGTTCTTCAGGGAAGCTGTTCACATGGGGAGATGGTGATAAATTTCGGCTTGGACATGGTGACAAGGAACCAAAACTTGTGCCTACTTGTGTTGCTGCTTTAGTTGACCCAAACTTCTGCCAAGTTGCATGTGGGCACAGTATGACAGTTGCACTTACTACTTCAGGCCATGTTTACACAATGGGCAGTACTATGTATGGTCAGCTTGGAAATCCTCAGGCAGATGGAAAACTCCCTGCCCGTGTCGAAGGAAAGCTGTCAAAGAATTTTGTGGAAGAAATATCTTGTGGTGCTTATCATGTTGCAGTTCTGACTTCAAGAACTGAAGTGTATACTTGGGGTAAAGGAGCAAATGGCAGATTAGGTCATGGTGATACTAGTGATAGAAATTCCCCGTCATTGGTTGAATCTTTGAAAGACAAACAAGTTAGAAGTGTTGTATGTGGTACCAATTTCACTGCAGCAATCTGTATACATAAATGGGTGTCTGGCATCGATCAATCTATGTGCTCAGGATGTCGCCTACCATTTAATTTTAAAAGAAAACGCCACAATTGCTACAACTGTGCACTTGTGTATTGTCACTCTTGCAGCAGTAAAAAGTCTCTTAAGGCTTCTATGGCACCAAATCCAAACAAACCGTATCGTGTTTGTGATGGTTGCTTCAATAAGCTTGCAAAGGCCTTGGATAGTGACCCATCATCTCATTCTGCTACAAATAGGAAAGGAAGTGTTGTTCAGGGATTCAGTGAGATGATGGAGAAGTTGGATTCAAGATCTCAGGTGCAGACCTCCAGATATTCTTCCATGGAGTCATCTAAGCATAAGAGAAACAAAAAGTTTGAATTCAATGGTAGCCGTGTATCTCCAATTCCAAATGGAACCTCACATTGGGGTGCCCTAAACATCTCAAAATCTTTAAATCCAGTGTTTGGGTCATCAAAGAAATTTCTCCGCTTCAGTACCTGGGTCAAGAATTGTTTCTCGTGCGACTTCGCCCAAATCAAGAAGAACGAGTCCCCCTCGTTCTACAACACCAACACCAACTCTAGGAGGACTTATGTCTCCAAAGTTTGCTGTAGATGATGCGAAAAGGACAAATGATGGCCTAAGCCAAGAAGTTCTTCGGTTGAAGGCACAGGTACATAATTACCTAATAAAATGCGCCTCTGCACACCCTTGCTTTCTTTGCTGCTATCCCACTTATTCGAGTGAGTTAATAATCAATACTGTTTCCATATTATATATCTTATATTTGACTTTGCCTTCAAAAGGAGAAGTCATAACTTATGGAGAGAATGTCTAATGTCTTTTTGTATGTAAGCCAAGCAGTGTTTGACATACATGTAAGGTTCCAATACTATGTTGCACGGGAATGGAATCTGCATGCCGCAAGACAACACATACAAACAAAGGGACACAGACATCACTTCATTTTTGTTGTCTTATTTCAGTTTTGGCACTAACACGTCTCTGACATTTCACTGACTATATTAATTTTGAATGTCCATGCTTTCTAGTTCCTATACCAAATATATTGGAAACATATGTTTGAGCCTAATTTTGCTGGAGACTTTCGTCAGAAAATGGAATCCAATTGTAAATTCTTGAAGTTTAGCATGTCTGCACTCTGCATGATGCTGTCATAACCAGTGTTGCCTAATTCGTCACCCCCCCTACGTCCCACGAATTGGGACAAACGACCCCGAACGGGGTACGTTTGCGATCCAGGTCACCAAATTTTGCGACCCGAACGAATTGGGACGAACGACCCCGAACGGGGTGCGTTCGCGATCCAGGTCGCCAAATTTTGCAACCCAGGTCGCCAAATTTCGCGACCCGAACGAGGCTCAGGCGGCCGCCTAGGCGGTGCTAGGCGGCGAGGCGGCCGCCTAGTTGCAGGCGATAGGTTTGAAAATCGGCCGCAGCAGCAGTATCGCAAAAAAGAAAAAGAAAAGAAATAGAAGCAGCAGCAGCCGCCGCGAGAAAAAAAACAGAAGCAACAAGTACCTTATTCTTCTTCTTCTTCACGTTCTTCTTTTTCTTTTTCGTTTTCCTGTTTTGGGAGCTGTGAAAACATCGGGAGTAGCGAGTTTTTTTTAGGGGTCTTTTGAGTCTTTTTTTTTTCTTTTGAGTCTTCTTTGTAGACTTTTGAGTCTTTTTTCTAGGCCTTTTGGCCCTAGGAGCAGTGAAAAAAATCAGGAATAGTAAAAAATCGAATAAACAGAAATTAACAGAAATTAAGTAATATAAACAAAATTAATATATAATATATTTTTTATTGTATTATATTTGTTGTCATATATTTTCAATATTTGTTGGTTAATTAATCATTTTTATTTTATTTTTATATAGTGTATACTTCTATATAATTGTATATGGTATAAAAGACGACCTAGATAAAAACGAACAACGATCCCAAATAGCGTACCGAATAAGCCTACCCCCACCGCACCACATACCGGCTGAGGTACCGTACTGCGTACCCGTACCCGTACCACGTACCAAAGCGACCCACGATCCTGGTAACATTGGTCATAACCTCTTGTTCTCAATTGGTGATTATTTATTGATAAAGCAACATGCAAAAAACACTTTCTAGCCAACTCAGTTGATTATTGAAGAATCATATTTGAGAAAGATTTTATGTTCCTGATATGTACAATTATAGTAGCTGATTACCCTCCAACACGAGAAAGTATGTGACATTTGAAAAAGACATTTGAGGAAGTATATCCTTCTCATCTTACTTCACCTCTAATCATTTGAGCCTGAGTTCCATATCATGTTTCATATCCCATCCCATTTCCCTATTCCGGTTAATGGTTTGCTGGACCGTCATCCTACCCAAAAATAAAACTGGAACTGATTCAAAGTCTAATAGTTTACCCATAAGAGTCAGGTAATTGTCAGTTTGCTTCTGGTCCATGGTCAGTCCATATGTTATAGTGATCAGGTAAGATTTCCAGCCTTGCTTATGCTGCAAGTTGTTAAATTATTAAATCACTTCTGTTGTGTCTTCATTGACCCTAAAGACTTCTTTTAATGTTGAACATTTTATACTAAATTACCAAAGTTTAGCTAGAGAAAATACATTTCTCCAATTTTTTGTACTGCCAAGAACTTCTGATATACTATGCATCATACATATATGTACATTTCTCCAATGTTTGTCCATGCGTTTTGGTCTTGTTTGGCTTTTAGACATAATACACATTTGGGTACTCATAACATCACCATTTACCATACTATTAACACTCTTCTAGTTATAGGTTTGGCAGATGTGTTTCATATTGTTCTTCTATTTTGGACGCATATTTTAATATGTTCAAATTACCATGGTACTTACATGGTGCTACTTATAAGTTGAACAAGTATACAAGGTGGAGAAGAGCTCCGGGTGATCATTTCACATAGTTATAATTTGAACTCTGTGCTAGGTATTTCACTTTCTTTACATTTTGGTTTTAATATAACGTTGGGAAACCTTATTTCCAATGAGTCTAGCACTCAGTTTATCTTTCTGTTTCTATTAAAACCAGTTAATGTTTAATTTTTTGAGATAAGTTAATGTTTAATTTGTTGGAAGGATTATGAGTAGTCATTTTTTTTGTAGGTTGAAAATCTTACTCGCAAGGCCCAACTGCAAGAGGTTGAATTGGAAAGAACTACTAAGCAACTGAAGGAGGCAATTGCAGTTGCTGGGGAAGAAGCTTCCAAATGCAAAGCAGCCAAGGAAGTAATTAGGTCGCTTACAGGACAAGTAAGATGATTTGATTTGAGATACAAATAGATTTGTATCATGCTTATCCCCTTTTGCTAAGTATAGGATTAAATAATCTATTATCAGTAATGATTGGTAGGAAGATCTGAAAAGATCTTACCAATTGCATTCTCTATAAGATTTTGAGTCTTTTTTGGTACCAAAATACAAATAGGTACTAAGGTATGTGGTTTATACCAAGAGCACATAGTAATTTAGATATCCCAAGCTCTAACTTGTTTTTTTTTATCGCGTCTTTAAAATTTTAGGCTCTGATGATCGTAATATCCTGTACTTCATGGATAAAATAGTTACAAGGAAAAAGTTTAACCCCTCAATCTAGGTCTAGGATCAGCAAAATGTGACTGACCATTTTATGTTCATTTGGAAAGAAGTTCAATGAAACGGAAAATCTTGTCAAATTATTTCACTTTTGGTAAATCGCAGAAAACACCTTAAGGACCACAAAACTCACCTACTGGTAAAGTTGGAAAGTGAAGTCTCAACCATTTGAACTATGCTTGAAACAGTTAACTAGGGCACCTTGTGCCAATTGTTTTAGAATTAGGGCCAATTTCAGTATCCCCCGAGGTTACGAATGCAGGACCTCAGCTTCCCACGCCAAAGGCAGCTTCAAGCATTTGATTGCCCAATCCTTGGTCATGATGTGACAATTATGTGAGTGAAAGAGTAAACCCCTCCACCACCACAACCCCAACCTTAGGTAAAGATCTAGGAAGTTACATTTTAATGCTTAGATTTAACTAAAAATTGAAAAAAATTTCCAAACCAACCCATCTTCATTCTTCATCACTGTCACCTCTAAGCACCACACTGACCACAACGGCCGTCACCTCTCAAAACCTTAACCTTGACCTAGAACACCATCACTGGCACATATCACCGTCTTACGCAATCACTATCCCCCAAGGTTTTGAATGCAGGGCCTAAGCTTCCCCCACCAGAGGCAGCTTCAACCATTTGGTTGCCCAAGCTTTGGCCATGATGTGACAATTATGTGATTGAAAGAGTAAAATCCCCATAATTAGGTAAATGGTCTAGGAAGTTACATTCTAATGCCTACATTTAACTAAAAATTGAAAAAAAAAAAATTCCAAACCAACCCATCTTCATTCTCCATCACTGCCACCTCTAAGCACCACACACTGACCACAATGGCTGTCACTCTCAAAACCTTAACCTTGACCTACAACACCATCACTGGCACATATCACCATCTTACGCAATCAGTATCCCCCAAGGTTTTGAATGCAGGGCCTAAGCTTCCCCCACCAGAGGCAGCTTCAACCATTTGGTTGCCCAAGCTTTGGCCATTATGTGACGATTATGTGATTGAAAGAGTAAAAATTCTGTAACTTTAGGTAAATGGTCTAGGAAGTTACATTCTAATCCCCTATATTTTAAATAAAAATTGAAAAAAAATCCAAACCAACCCATCTCATTCTCCATCACCGCCACCTCTAAGCACCTCAGCCACCACAACTGCCATCACCTCACCATCAAAACTCTAACCTTAACCTAGATACCATCACCATCACTGGCACATATCACCATCTTACCCAAACCATAATCTTAACACATGTACCACTTTCTTTCCCTCCCTCTCTCCTCCTCCCTCTTTCCTATCCTAGTCCGAAGAACCTTTACCGTCGGCAGACCTGAAGGGCATCTGCTAGCCTCCTACCTGCAGATGCGCCCCACTTGGGCTGTATTTTTAACGAATCTTCCTTGGAGATATCTGTAGACTAGAGGTCACTGGTGTAAGGTTGTAAAAGTTTCTACGCGGTAGTCGGACTGGCATATGTTGCCTAGCACCTAACGGCTTAGTTCTTGGTTGTCCACAAAAAAGGGTAAAAAACTGCGTAATATTGCCCATAGATCCCAAATAACCTGCATAGTGGGGCACATGAACAGACTAAGGGCATTAGGTGAGCGCCTAGGCGTGCATCTGGTGGGCACTGGACGCCTAGCCGCTGCCTAATCCCGAGTTTTAGAACACTGTGCTGGTTGCAGTCTTGACCTACCGCAGATCTAGTGATGGTTCTTTGGGACTCAACCATGATAGGAGGGGCCGGAGAAGGTGGAGAGGGTTGGAGAGAGGGATAGAGAGGTAAAGGAGTTAAGGTTAGGGTTTGGAGGAAAATTTGAGGCAAGAAATTCTGGTGGTTGTTTTGGTGTAGTGATTAACTGTCCAGTGAGGTAGAAGGAAGAAGATAAATTAGATTATTTTGGAAAGATGGTTTTGGAGAAACTATCACAGAAAATACATCAAAAATGTTTAGATGATCTTTGAGTATTGAGCAATTTAAAAATTGACAGTACAGATACGTCTCAGTCATATCATGTTGGATTTTGAGCTGGACTGATCCAAAGTTGTATGTATGAAATTGGTAAAAGCCAATATCTCTGTTCGAGCAAACATTGGGATGTTCTGATCAACGTTTCAAGTTGGTAATGGCCCCAAACAATTTGAAATTGTTAAAACTCTTCAAACTATTTTTACAATTGACCACATTGGTGAAAATGTTCTGATATTTTTCAAGAATCTCAGATGTGAAAAAAATTCTCCCTTGCTTCTTCCCCAAGAGCTCTGCTAACACAGGCGTCTTACCTCGCTTGAGCTGAAACAATTGAATTAGCCGAGAGTTCTTTCGCTGTAGAAAGTTAATTCAAGGGCGAAAGCTAAGGAAGGCTGTTTCCAAGGACGGCAGGCGGGATAAATAAGGTGTGTAAGGCAGGGCCAAAGAAGGTAGACGGAGAAGGTGGAGAGGGTTGGAGAGAGGGATAGAGAGGTAAAGGAGTTAAGGTTAGGGTTTGGAGAAAAATTTGAGGCAAGAAATTCTGGTGGTTGATGTTCTGATCAACGTTTCAAGTTGGTAATGGCCCCAAACAATTTGAAATTGTTAAAACTCTTCAAACTATTTTTACAATTGACCACATTGGTGAAAATGTTCTGATATTTTTCAAGAATCTCAGATGTGAAAAAAAAATCCTCCCTTGCTTCTTTCCCAAGAGCTCTGCTAACACAGGCGTCTTACCTCGTTCGAGCTGAAACAATTGAATTAGCCGAGAGTTCTTTCACTGCAGAAAGTTAATTCAAGGGCGAAAGCTAAGGAAGGCTGTTTCCAAGGACGGCAGGCGGGATAAATAAGGTAAGGCAAGGCCAAAGAAGGTAGACGGAGAAGGTGGAGAGGGTTGGAGAGAGGGATAGAGAGGTAAAGGAGTTAAGGTTAGGGTTTGGAGGAAAATTTGAGGCAAGAAATTCTGGTGGTTGTTTTGGTGTAGTGATTAACTGTCCAGTGAGGTAGAAGGAAGAAGATAAATTAGATTATTTTTGGAAAGATTGGTTTCGGAGAAACTATCACAGAAAATACATCAAAAATGTTTAGATGATCTTTGAGTATTGAGCAATTTAAAAATTGACAGTACTGATACGTCTCAGTCATATCATGTTGGATTTTGAGGTGGACTGATCCAAAGTTGCATGTATGAAATTGGTAAAAGCCAATATCTCTGTTCGAGCAAACATTGGGATGTTTTGATCAACGTTTCGAGTTGGTAATGGCCCCAAACAATTTGAAATTGTTAAAACTCTTCAAACTATTTTTACAATTGACCACATTGGTGAAAATGTTATGATATTTTTCAAAAATGGGACAGAAACTAGCATAAACGTCTAAGAACAAAGCCGAATTGCCCGGAAACTTTATCTGGGCTTACTTTCATTTTCATGTTTTAGAAACTATTTTGTTCCTATATATGGTAATTGGTAAGACCTTAAGATGGCTATATATGGAGTTATCCTTTTATAGTTTCACAAAATCGTGTAATTAGTCATCAAATAACATAAGGCTATATAAATATTAATGCTTATCTGAACTTCAATACCCTGTATTTTAATAATAATCATCTTTGATTTTCTTTTCTTGGTTGCTGAAATCGAAATGCTTAGAAACTACAATACTCAACCACCAAAATTGTTGCTACGTATACCAATACTCATGGAAATGATTGGATATCATAGTGTGTTTTCACATATTGGTGTTAACCTGATTTGTAAGCATTTTGGTCCAGGTTTGCAGTATCGATATCGGGTGTAAGACTTCTCTTATTAGTATCAGTTTTGGTGGTTTTTGCAGTTTCAAAGGTTTAGGATCAGAGTTTAGGTCAAAACTAATAAGAACTATTATTATAAAAAATGTTTCATACATTTAGGCGTAACTCTATGTATTATATGTTATTTCTTGTGAGCTTTGAATGGACAATATTAAGGCTAATGGATGTTGTCATCATCATCTAAGCCTTCTTCCATTATAATGAGGTCATAAGAAAGTTCTATACATATTTGACAAAGTTTAATAACCGGTTATCGACCAGACGTCAACCCTTTATCTTGGTGCAAAATTTCTAGCCAAGGTAGCTGCATGAGAGAGTTATGTCATAAAACCTAGATGGTCACGCAAGTAGGTAGACCTATCTTTTGGATTGCAGTTTAAGCTCATGCAACCAATGATCCCCTCTAAGTTCCCCTACAATAAAGAGTTTAGACGAAGAGGTAATATAGATAGATGTTGTGAATATATAAAAATACAACTTCGACAAATGGAATGGTAACACTATGTCCATAAGGAATCTTTGGACACATAATATCATGTAAATCTTCAACACGCCGGTATCAGTAATAGTCAGTACTGGATCGATACAAGCCAAAAACGATATGCTACATCTGATACATATCAGTATAGTCCAATAATGTGAACCTTGGTTTTGGTCTCTACAACACATGATTGTCACATAGAGCTCTAGTTAATGTTTCCAAGGAACTATTAAAGGCAGATTTTTACCTTAATTTTTTTTTAATGGGACGAGGGAGTTTATTTTATTTTAAAGTTTTGAATACCTTGTGGAGTTCATTTTTTTACTCTTGTATTAGTAAAGATTTTTTTTCGATATAAGCCCTAAAATCTTGCTTCTTACAACATAAGCCCCACACATCTTGTTATTTGGAAGGAGATCTCTCAATTTTTTGCACATTTCAATATAAGGCCTCTCGATATCTTTAGTCCAAGTTAAAATAACGTAACCCTAGTTAACCCTAACCATACTAGGTAATGACATTTTTGTCCCTAGGATTTGGTATAATGGGTTTGGGTTTGGGTTTGTTGACTTTGAGAGAGAGAGAGATGGTCGAAAGAGGGAAGAGGGGGAGGGAGGAGAGAGGAAAGAGGAGAAAGTTGGCACTCGTTGTGGAGGATACTAGTAGTTGGTTGGAGAATAAAGGAGGATGTATTAGTGTTTGATCAATTTGGGTTTTATTATAAATAGGGACAAAATGTAAAAAATATGACATTGGTTAACTTAAATGGTGGTATGTTATTGTCCTTAACCTCAAGGGATAATGACCAATCTAGGAAGCACGGATACTCCAAAAATCCAGGCTGTGTCATGTCGGATATGTATCGAACGCAACCTTGACACTTCCAAATACACTAGGACGTACCAAACTAGGTGTCATGTCCGTGTCACCGTGCCCTTATTATGTCATGTTATATCCGTGTTGGTGCAACATATTAACCAATAATCATAATGATTACATAGTATAGTACTAGGTGTCATGTCCGTGTCACCGTGCCCTTATTATGTCATGTTATATCCGTGTTGGTGCAACATATTAACCAATAATCATAATGATTACATAGCAATAATCATAATGATTTGAAGGGTCTCCTTCCTAATAACAATATTTGGGGGGTTGGTTGAAATGGGCAAGATTTGAGGTGCTTATATTATAAAAACTCAAATAAAACATGCAGAACATTCATCTTCCTAGTTCATCAACTATTCCACATTTAGTTGAGGGCTTTGAGGCCCTCATCACTGAGGCTGTCTTTGTCACGTGTCCAAACTTTCACGAATGCTTTTTCAACACAACTCAGTTTTTTTAGTATCCTTCCTAGTTCTCATTTCATAAAGTCCCAACTGATGGACATGTTCTCAAAATCTTCATCAGGAATTTTAATTGTTTGAATCTTGGAAATCTTATTAGCGTGGTCTTGGTTGATTTTGTTTCAATGATAACTTGGTTTCTGGTCATCATTTATGAATAAATCAAATTGTATCCTTCCTATTTCCTTGTTCATAAAGTCCCAAGTGATGGACATGTTCCCAAAATCATCAGTAATTTTAATTGTTTGAATCTTGGAACTGTTATTAGTGTTGTCTTGGTTGATTTTGAGAGCACATCTGCTATCCCAAAAATGGGTGTCCCATTTTTGCCCCCTCTCATATGCATGCAACTTTTGGTATCCATAATTATTTAGTTCTTTAAATAAAAAATATACGTGTTGCGTGCATAGGAGAGGGGCAGAATTGGGACACCTATTTTGGGGACAGCAGATCTGCTCCTGTTGATTTTGTTTCAAGGATTACTTGGTTTCTGGTTACTATTTATGAATCAAAATAGTAACCGCAACCACCCCCCACCCCATCCACACACAAAAAAAGAGTAGAATTTCTGGATCTGCCTCTGACTGCAGTGAATGTCTTTGTGCTTACAAGTGAGTTGAATGATGACACAATAATAGAAAAGTATCACTGCAATTCATTATATTTTTAACTCGTACATTATGTACAACATTGTCATGATGATACCATTTCTCTAAGTATAAAAGCAAACTGTTTGTTTTCTTTGGCTTGTTAGTTGAAATCTGTTGATATTCTTCCAAACACTTCATGTAATTTTATCACAAGAGATGCAACTTTGGTCAGGAAAGATATTTTTCCACATTTTTATTGCTTAATGTTTTCATCCATTTCTGACATCCTTTTGTGTTTGAAAACAGTTGAAAGACATGGCTGAAAGGCTACCTGTTGGAGCAGCCAGAAATAGCAGTAAACTTCTCCCCTCCTCTGCATCCTTCAACACCAGTTCTGCTTCAAGTGATATCTCTGCTTCAGTTATTGAACAGATGAACAATTTGATCGCTTCTCATGAACCTGAGGCGAATGGTTCCAATGGATCGGCAGTTTCTAATGGAGCTAGTTCCGCTAGCCACCAAAGGAATTTAATAGGCCATTCAGAAGTAGTGAGGAATGGGAGCAATCTGACAGACACAGAACCCAACTATGAGGCTGAATGGGTCGAACAAGATGAGCCTGGCGTTTATATTACACTCACCTCTTTACCCGGGGGTGTTAAAGATCTAAAGCGAGTTCGTTTCAGGTAAGTATAAAGCATTTCCTTCTCGGTATCCAATTTGTATATCTGAAAGCAGATAGGGTAAATTACAAGGAACTCGCTAACCTAAACAGTTTGGTTCCCTCCTAATATTCAATATTTTTCCTATTCCATGCGGTCCATTTTCTAGTAAACTATCATGTATATTCTATGAGCACGTGCCTTCTATGTTCAGGTACTCAATAATAATCTGTACTACTATATAATGAAGAAAAAAAAGCTTCACCATGAAACTTTTCTTTCCAAATATATCCTTGCAAATGTTTACTAATTAAAATTATTCATTAAAGTTAATAGGAGCAGCTAGGTAATTACATAAGCTGTCTTTTGGTCTTCCTAAATAGTCTTGTAGGCAGGTAAAAAAAATCTATACTACTATATAATGAGAAATGTTCAGCTTCAGTGTGAAACTTTTCTGTCCAAATATACCCTTGCATATATTTACTAATTAAAATTATTCATTAAAGTTAATAGGGGCAACTAGGTAATTACAAGACATGTCTTTTGGTCTTTCTAAATAGTCTTGCAGGTATAAAATAATACATATAATATATAATAATATTAATATAATAATAAATTTAGAATAATTACGACAACTGGTTTTTAGTCTTCTTAAATAATCTTAATAAAGATTAAAATAATTACAACAACTATCTTTTAGTTTTCTTAATAATAATCTATGAAATAGGTACAACACGTGCATATATACTAGTAATATTTAAATGCTCAAGATATTTTGCTCTACTAATGTAGATATAGTTCTATAACCAAATAATGAAAATAAAAGATATAGCACTACACTAATATGATGCAAACAACCATGATATTACACTACTAGTACCTAGTAGGTGGTGGTGGCTGTCGATGCTATATTTCTTAAGTTGCTTTGTAAATCATTCGTTCTCACTTCTTTCTATAGTGTAATTTGCTAATACGATCTTTTTTCCTCCAAAATTTCTTCTAAACATCTACAGTCGAAAGCGCTTCAGTGAAAAGCAAGCAGAGAAGTGGTGGGCCGAGAACCGAGAAAGGGTCTACAAGAAATACAATGTCCGCATGGTTGACAGCAGATCGGCCGTTGGCATTGGGAATTTATAAACGACGGATCTCACTTGACTAAGGTTGGGATGCATCTTACAGGGTTCCTTTTTCCATTCTCCCTCCCTTTCCGTATTGGAGCCATGCTGCAATCATGAGAGCGCCCTTCCTGATCAGGAAGTCGAATGAGGGTACATTTTATTTAGCCCTTGGTAGTAGAATCGGAAGATTGTGGTATAATGTGGTTTGGTGTTGTTGATGTTTTTTTTCTTTCTTTCTTTCTTTATTTTTGATTTTATTTCTTAATCTGTGGAAAGTAGAGTGGGTTTGGCGGTGATAAATGTATATTGGTAGTAGGTGCCAGTCAGTTAATATTTTTGAGCTGTAAATTCATAAGCAAATATATTCATACTCTCTCAATGGACAAGGGGACATTAATCTGGATTCAGTACCGCTATGTATAAAAAGCCTGTTGGAAATATGTAACTGTGGATGCTTATCAATGTTGCATTTTTTGACATCGGAGTTTCCACCATGTGTACTACTAATTTGATTAAGGTTTGTTATGTCGCTATTCGACTAGTAAAAATGTTTGTTGTTTAACTTCACTTTGGATCAGAGCTGGGTTGTGCTATTTATAAGGCCAGCCCTTGGGCCTTGTTTAACTTCAGTTTGGACCAGAGGGGGGTTTGCGCTATTCATAAGGCCAGCCTGCTGGCCCTGACCCATTATCATCTCTAGTTCCAAACCTAGACATAGTCCCCTGCTTGGCAACCACGAGAGTTGACGACGACTCGTGTTGCAAATCTCTCTTACGTGTCCTTGACAATGGTATTTTACTAGTTTTGGAGGATTTTTCAGCCGGTTATTTATGAAATGTTTAAACAAATCCATGTTTAGTAATTTTTTTAGGTACTGGTTTTGGTTGATCAAAAACCTCCCAAAATCCGTATAGGGTAATTTTGGATATCTTATAAACACTATAAATCTAAATCGGTAGGTTTTTTTTTCCCATTTATACTCTCATCAAAAAAATCACAATTACAACTACTACATAAAATAGTCTACAATTTTATTTTCTGTTTCTCGTCTTTATTTTTTACTTCTTTGTTTTGTCGTATGCGATACCCATTATCTTCAATTAATATATTACCACATTGCAGATATCATATGTGCTTAAACAACTAATAATGACAGATTTAATATCTATAAATAACATATATAAGAACAGTTTGTGTTGGTCATGAATTCCTAATTATATAATATTAAACTAAGAGTGACAATTTTTTTTGTGTGACTTGGCAATAGGTAATGATATAATCTTATTTTGGAAGAATTTTTTTGTTTATATATGAACATATAGGTAATTTTATTCTTTTAAGAGAACTTTCGAAGAGCTCCTTAATGAATTATCAGCATGAGTTGGACTGATTTAAAACTCGCTACTTAAAACCATCCAAAATTGGACCGCTCATAACCGGTATTTTAAGAATGCCTCATAACCGCTACCCAAGCATTGCCAAGCACACCATTAGGGTCTTTTGGCAAATGAAACCTTTTTGAAACTAAGAAACATAGTTTCCATTAGGGATGTGCATCAGTCGGTGGTCGACCTATTTAGTCACAACCGAAGTCAAACCGAAGTTAATCGGTTTGGAAGTAATCACAACCGAACCAAACCAACCAATTGGTCAGTTCGGATCGGTTTGGTTCGGTTCGGAGGATCGGTTTTCACTACCAAAATTTGTTGTTTTAACGACGGCCACATCCATCGCCCATCCGTCGCTAATACAGATTAGCGATGGATCACTGATGGATTTTTGATCAAAACAATCCGTCGGCAATCAGCTCGTCGCTAAAAAAAGTCTATCCCTAGGTAGTCGCCACTCGACGGAATAGCGACGGCTTTCCGTCGTCAGTATTCGTTACATTAGCGACGGCTTACCGACGTTTTTTTCGTCGAATTCAAGTATCAGATAGTGAATTATAGAGACTCTTACCGACGGACTAGTCCGTCGGAAAGCCGTCGTTACTGTGTATCAGAGAGTATCGGTCCGTTGCTTTTCGTCGCTACCTCGTGACGGCTTAGCGACGGAATCACGACGGATAATCCGTCGACCCGGTTCTGGATATGTTTGACATTCCCTGAACCATGACGACGGATATTCCGTCGCTAATCCGTCGGACTTAGTCGCCAAACCGTCGCGAATTAGCCGCTACATTTGGCGACGGATTATCCGTCGCCAAGTGAAAGCCGACGAGAGACCGACGGCTTGTCCGTCGCTAAGGTTCTGTGCACCTTTCATACCATCAGAACCTTGCCGACGGATAATCCGTCGGCTATCCGTCGCTAAATGGAAAATATTGGGAATCCTCCAGTTAGCGACGGATTTTCCGTCGAAATGTAGTCGGTAACTGAGGTTGTCCGTCGCCAATCCGTCACTAGTCCGTCGCTAACTGAGATTTTTTTTAAAAAAAATTGCAGAGCTTTTCCTGTTCACACAACATCCGAAACATCGAAAAATCACAATATATAATCACATAGACCAATATATAATCCAATATAAATCACACACGAATATCATCACAAATTTGCATCACCCAAACCAATATAAAATACACACCAATTATCCAAAAATCAAAAACTATTATCCGTCGTTATAATATCCGAAATTCCCACAAATATTCAAAATTTAAAAACTATTCAAATACAATACATCACTGACGAGGAGTTCGATCGTCCGGTGGTTGTACTCCCTGCTGTGACCGACGATAATACTGTTCCACTATGTATGACGGCAATCCGTCGAAGACATTGTCCGGAAGTCGGCGTAGCTGCTCTGGCGACATCAGGTCAAGGAGTGTCGTCACAGTCGGAGACAGTACCAGAGGGGCAGTAGGGTTGAAAGAAAGATGACCGATGGAAGAAGGACCGGCACCAGCAGCAGACGAACCGACATCAGTAGAAGGAGGCGAAAAGTACGTGGCAATTTGCTCCCGCAAGGACGACACCGCCTCGTGCAGCTGCGCAAGCTGTGACCTCACATCATCGTCTACCGGGACAGCGAGAGGAGGCGGTGTCGGTGGAAATCTCTGAGTCGCCATGTGCAACGACCCTAGGGAGCCGACTCTGTATAGGCCCCCTTTTTTAAAGCCGCCGACGGTATCTACGAACAAGTCATTGCGAGCGACCATAGAAGAGGGCGTCCGAGCGGGCGTCGTTTCACCAATATCCTCGGCAGCAGATAACTGAGCCTGACTAAGGGCCTCACGATACGCAGCCTATCAAATGAATGTGTTTATACTATAAGTTTACCTAAGTTGTAATCTTAATCCTATATTTTCCTAAGTTATAGTATGAATCCTAAGTTTACCTAAGTTATAGTCATAATACTTTTAATTATAACGTAAATCTCATAAACGTAAGTACTTACATCAGTCTCCTTGACCCTCTCGTCGACGAAGATCCCGTCCTTCCGCCTCTTGTGCGTATGCTGGAACACATCGTGCATGGTGACCGATTCTGGTGCTTTTCCCTCATTCACCGCCCGTTGCGTCTGCGTACGAAATATCCGTAGAATTTAATTACCTCCGTATATTAATAATACCGAATTCGATAGTGAAATGAACTTGCGGTATCTCACCAGATCTGCAAGCGCCGCTGCGTGGGGCCTTGATCCCCCGTATGAAGCCCCGCGGCCCGTCGGTTCGCCTTTGCTTTCTCCGATTTCTCCTTGTACGCAGGAGTATCCATCTTATTATAAAAAAACAACAACAAGAATTTGCATGTAGAGTATTTGTATTATACAAACTAGCAGCACCCCCGTGCGATGCACGAAATCTATATCTAATACTATTTTATTTTAAAAGTGTTTATAATATGTATGTATGATATCATATGAAATTGAAACAAAAGTTGGTAACTATTTTTTTTGGAAAATAAATAACAAAACTATCTTTCAATTTTTGGAAAATAAATAGCGTACAAAAGTGTTCGATGGTTGTCCTATGAAGATGTATGTGCAACATGCATAAAACTTAACGAGATCAAAATATAACATATTGGAATGATAGAGGGATATGTTAAGATCGTTACCAAATAATTATTTGCTGTTGGGGCACGTCACAAGGCAGTACAAACAATGACGCACAAAAACTGATTCAGTTTGGATGAACTTTCGTAAAATGCTTGCCCCGGACAAACCATTGCGATCCACGTGCTGTGGCAATTGGAGATGATAGATGACATGTAATACATCTTAGAGTTGGTTTTGTGAAGGTTTGATCGATAAAAAGTATAGAAACAAGGGTTGGAGTCAACAAACCTGCTTGTTCGAACAGATTCAATGTACTGAAGTTTTGGCTTGGATTCAGTGCTCTACACGCCAAACTAACAACCGTGGCTTCTCTCAGGCTTAGTAGGGTTGAAGGGGGATGTCTTGGGGTCGTCGTGGAGGTGGTGGATCGTTGAAAGGAGGTCGAAAAGGGGGTGCAAGTTGCTGGTCGACTAAAGGGGAATGTCGGCCTGGTAGCAGGTTGGGGGTCGGGTTTGGAGGGTTGTGGGAAGGGGGTGGCTAGTTTAGGGTTATGTATTTATGGGGTTTTGTAGGAAGGAGGGTTAGGGTTTATATGGGCTTTGGTTGCGGGTGGTTTGGTGGGTTTTAGGATTCTATTCCAATAGACATGTTTGACTCAATCTTTGGAAGATTTAATGGATCCATTTTAGGAAAGGTATTAATGGATGTTGTAACCTTTGATTTAAATCTATATTGGCTGTACAAAAAGTAGTATAAATTAATCTAAAATAATCTCATTAGGCTAGGGCAATCTAGATTAGGCTCTACTACTCTTAGATTGGTTAGTTTCGGGTAGGTGTAGCTAGTTAGATTCTAAAAGTCCAAAATTACGTCTTTTGGGACTTTTGTGTATAAGTAGCAAATGAGAACTCAATTGAGTGGGACACAAATGGCATTTGTGTAGTAGGCTTAGGGTAGATCAAAACCATATATTGGGTCAAAAGATTTGAGTCGAAGTTGGGTCCCTAATTTGTCACGCCCCAGAACCAGAATACTGGAGAGCGGGGGCAGACATAGCCAGCTACGTATATGAAATAGAATCCATCTCGCTATACGGTCACGACTGTCTAGATACATGAGGGTTTATCTACAAGCCAACAGTCTCTTAAGGTCATGAACAAGCCTAGTGTCTAAATCACAAGCAAGTAAGTAAAAGGTTACAAGAAGTATGATCATTAAATATACAATAGTAAGGCGTCCCAAACATTACATATTCAGCTGATCATGAAGCTAGTCGTTACAAAATGTTAGAACTAGCAAGAGTTTAGTCATACATGATCAACCCTAGGATCTGTCAATCATGTTACAGCCCGTAGGCAGACAGTAAGTAAGTGCAATCGAGCTAAACAGGTGCTCGTCGGCTAAACGTCTCAAAAGAATATTTTTACAATAGAGTGGGAGAGCCAAAAATAATCCACTCGTTGCCAGGGTTCCGTCTAGTGGCCACCATCTGGCTGGAAGGTCGGTAGATCCTCTGGAGCTGCTCCGAAATCTGGCCACACAAAACCAGTTGGGTCAGACCCCAAAAAGAGCAAGTGCCACAAAGGGGCTTCACTTAAGAACTAAAACCAGCAATCAGCACAAGATATAAATAAAAGTAAGAACTGGAAATAAAGAAAATACACCAGGATGATATACGACGAGATAACCATGGAACTATTCAGATAACCAGGTTACAACCGTAAACCAAACAAGGACCGCGGTTGTAACCCTTCGTCTGAACAGAACTTGGAATTCTCACCATCTATCGATAAAATAAATTCAAGCATTTTGGTCATTCAATAACCTGGAACAGGATCAGGGCAAGACTAGACTGGTTAGACTCCATCCAATCATTTCACGGCCAAGCAAGAATTACGGCTTGGTACTTTAACTAACTAGGGTTGTCACAAACCTAATTACTAACAAGATGCAGTGAGATTACTCCACAGCCACAAGCCCTGCAGACCATCCAGGTTACCCGGGTTAAAAGATTAGAGTTGAATTCAGGTGGGTACATCATCCAGGAAACGAATGTACCCTTAGGTAGCTTGAAGGGTGCAACACATGACAGTGTGCTAGAAATGTGCCCTACTCGACGGCAGGCTACAGATCCCAAGGCGTACCCAGGTAACGGGATTGCCTGTAGCTGGGAAATCTCGTCATGACTAATGTATTAATCTAGTTATTAGCCTTAGTCCATTTTAGTAGGTACTCCTGACCGTGGTACTCAGGAGTCCCTGCCCTAGACATGATGCAAGACATGACTGGTTTATTTATACAAACACAATCGCCCACGGTGTCCAGATTAATTATACAGGTCATGTCATGTCAGGTAGCCGTCGCAACAGCTATTCGAGATAATCATGTCAGGTTATCATGCCAAGTGTACTTGTCAGGAGTGCGCCACGACGGGCCACTATCAGGTCGTGTCAGGTTATTATGTCAGGAGTGCACCACTACGGGTCACTATCACGTCATGCTCAATTATTAATTTCAAACATATCAAGCAAATTCGTGATTATCAAGTTCAGGACAAAAGGCGTAAGGATATAAAATGGACGTTAAATATCTAATAAAATATCAATATACAAGGCTATAGAAGATCCAGGGTAATCAGGCTACGCTCAGGTCAGGCTACGCTCAAGCCAGGTTACGCTCAAGCCATACGCTCAGGCCACACGCTCAGGCCATACGCTCAGGCCATACGCTCAGGTCGAGCTACGCTCAGGTCGAGCTACGCTCAGGTCGAGCTACGCTCAGGTCAGCTTATGCGAGACATACGCTTCCAAAAGGCAGCGTATGTACTCCATACGACTCCTCTTCAAGGCAGCGTATGAGGTCCATACGACTCCTCATCAAGACAGCGTATGCAAGTCATACGCTTCCAAAAGGCCACGTATGTACTCCATACGACTCCTTGCCAAGGCAGCGTATGCAAGTCATACGCTTCCAAAAGGCAGCGTATGTACTCCATACGACTCCTTGCCAAGGCAGCGTATGTAAGTCATACGCTTCCAAAAGGCAGCGTATGAGGTCCAGACTGCGCTGCGCTAAAGAGCGTGCGCAACTCAGTGGCGTAAGCTAAAAAGCTCGCGCACTGCTCACTGTCTTCTCCAAATCAGCAAGAACTCCATGGTTGAACCCAAAGCTTCAAAAGTCCATAACTTGGTCAAAATAAGTCCAAATCTAACTTTTCAAAGGTCAAAATTGGGTAGAAAAAAAATTCTCTACAACATGGAACCATCAAAACTTGAAAACAAAGAAGTTTGATAGATCAAAACCATCAAAATCCAAAAATAACAAATTTTTAGATCTACAAAAATTAAAGCCTCAAAATAAAAAATAACAAGTTCTAATGTGTCTTAGAAACATGAGGAGAAGCTAATGGAACAATAAAAATGAGCTCTCTTGTAGAAGCAAGTTGCACTTGCCTAGACCTCTCTCTTCTCTTTTTGGTAGGTGAAGGGAGTAAATGAGAAAGAAGAAGATGAATAATGAAGAGAGAGAATGAAGAGGGCTAATAAATACAAATGGTGGTGGTAGGTAGGGGGTTCACCTTGGGTTCATCATGAACCCAATCAAAACCAAGCCAAGCCGAACCAACCAACCCGAACCAGGAATAAACTGTAAGCCCCCTGAATTTCTGGAATTTTTTTCGAATTTCCTAAATGATTTATTCTCGATAATTAATTTTGATTTAATTAGTTATTATCATTTAATGCTCTTTACCGTGACTTGGAATTCTAGAGCATCAGGGATGCTAGTCTCTGGAAACTTTCTTCTTGAAGTTTGAAGTAGACGAGATTACCTTCACGTCGATATATCATGTCCCATCCAAACTCGTTTCCTTGTGCTCCTTTTGTATCGCGCAAGTTCGGGTCAATTTAGACCATTTAAATTATTAATTGATTTCCCACTCTTTTTCTTGATCCCCATAAGCACGTTACCGTGGCTTTTAATTTAGGAGCACCAGACTAGCCTTTTTCTTGAAACCAACTTGTCATGCCTGATCTACTCGAGATGCTCTTCACCCATGACCATTGTGTCCCACTCAGACACTCCATTTTGTGCTCCATTTCCTTCGCACAACTTCCGGTTCAATTTAGGCCAATTAATTATCTGCCGTAAAATCTGATTTAATTTCCCATTTAATTTTCGGGCCCGACATCAATCCAATCTAGTCGACCCCAAATATGGACATGACCCACACGAAGCCTACTATCCGCCCACCACTTGTGTCCCATTTATTTGAGCCCCCGCATGCTACTTATTTATCCGTGATCATAAATACCTATTTTTTTATTTAATTATTGCACCTAGTCCATTTTGGCCCAGCCCGGCTCCACTGAACCCAACCCCAGCTCCATGTTGCCCTCCATCGTGATTGTCCATACCTCACTGATATTTTTTCCTCTACCCTAAATATCTCTTTTTTATGTAAATATCTAATTCCCTCATTGTATATATATACACATATATATACATAATATATATATATATATATATATATTACACTCATTCTCTCTCTACCTACACTCCACACCCCATCACCAGCACATTAACTCCTCCCTCCCCCCATGTGGACCGACTACATCTTCCCCCCTATTTCTCTAAATATCTCTTTCTCTCTTACTCTTTATATAAATATATGTACACCCACATATATTATATATACATATATATTTCTCTCTCTCTCCTCCCCTCTCATTTAATACACACAACATACACACCTCACCCCATCACAGTACACCCCCCCTTCTCTTGGACGGACACCCCACTCTCTCTCTCTCTCTTTATTCTCACACTCTCTCTCTCTTTCTATATTATCTACACACACACACACTTATATTTCTCTCTCTCTCTCTCTTTCTTCAATAACACTCACACTCCACCCTCACCATCACCACCATGCCGACAGCCCCTTGGCCGAGCCCCCCCCATGGCCAAGCTCCCCAAGCTCCTTCCTCCTCCTCTCGACTTCACCATCATCTCCTCTTCTTCTCTTTTTTCATGTTCTTCTTCTTCTTCTTCATTTTTTAACACACCACCACCTCCATCATCCACCATCACCACTAATCATCATCACCACCACTCTAACCACACCGCCACCACCTCCTCCCTCTCCAGCCCCGCGCCGTCGCCGCAGAGCCGCACGCCGCCGCCGCAGCGCCGCGTCGCCGCCGCACTGGCAGCGTGCGTAGGTGCAGCAGCAGCAGCAAGCAGCAGTTCAGTAGCAGCAGCGGCTGCTGTCGCCGCAGGTGGCCGCGCGCCACCGCGTGGCCGGCCACCCCGAGGCCCCCGAGGCCGGGCGCACCCCCGGGCGACCTCCCCCGGGCCAGCGCCTTCGTCCCCGACGCGCACGATAGGCGATTCGTGCGTTTACGTCGAAATCCCGTCGACGCGCGCGCGGGAACGGAACACAGAATTCGCGTTCGGGACGGCGACTTCGCGCGTGTTTTTCGGGAGATTCGACCGTTGGATCGGCGAACTTTTTGCTCCGTCGCAATCTCGGTATATCCTTCTTCGCCTCTGTCAAATTTCGCCCGTTAATTTCATCGTTTGATACATCAAAACTGGCCACCAAGTTGACGTTTTAATTTGAACTATTTTTGCACAGTTTCGTGACGCCAACTTCGCGGGTTCGTATCTTCGTCCTCGCAGCTCCGTTTTGCGTGCTACCAGTTCCGGTGCACAGCTGGTATAACCCTCTTCCTGCCCCCTTTAGATTTCATTTCAGTTTGAGCTTGTTAGGTCGGTCGAATTCGACGCCAAAGTTGGCCGTTCGAATTCTTAAAGTTGCACTTGTAAAATTCCATTTTTGAACCCGGGACTCCGGATTCAATTTCTGACACCACCAGTAGACTCGTGGCGTCGTTCTGACATGTTTTCATATAAAGTTTGCTTGATTTGGAGAACGTGGGCCCTGACACGCATTTCGGTGCAAAGCGGGTCCCACTTTCTGAGTCTACGGGACTTTTTGACGCCGGCTCATCGGAATCCAATTCCGGATATACCGTTGAGTTCGTATCGTCATTCTGGACTCGTTGACATATAATTTGCTAGGTTTTAGTGGACATTGGTTCCGACACGTATTTCGGTGCAAGTCGGATACCAATATCCGGGTCAACGTGTCATTTTGAGTTCGGCTCATCGGAATCCAATTTCGGATATACCGTTGAGTTCGTATCGTCATTCTGGACTCATTGACATATAATTTGCTGAGTTTTGAGGACATTGGCTCCGACACGCTTTTCCGTGCAAATCGGTTTCCAATGTCCGGGTCAACGGACCAATTTGAGATCGGGTCAACGGAATCCAATTCTGGATATACCGTTGGGTTCGTATCGTCATTCTGGATTTGTGGACATAAAATTTGTTAGCTTTTGTGCACTTATATTTTGGCACGTTTTTCGGTGCAAAGTGTGTCCAACGGCGGACATCATTTTGGCCCAAAATTATCGTTTTGCCCCTGTGTCCAAATTGGACTTTTGGATAGGCTATCCTAGCTGATTTGACCATTCTGGACACGTTGGTGATGTTATCTTCATCATCCGACAACATCTGTATATTTCTTCCCTTTTTGTGTCACCCTATTATTATAATATTTTCTCCTTTTGGTTGTTTTAGAGACCCGTCGATTTCAGTGATTTCTAAATCACTGAAATTCATAAGTTGATCTTGTAGAGGTTTATAGAGACTAGCTTGACCATGGTTGACTACTTTGACTAGACGTCGAAGTAGAGTCAACAGTTGACCTAGGTTTGATCAGACTTGACCAGCGTTGACTTTTTGACCAAAGTCAACTGTAGGTCGACCATTGACCTATTTGACCTAGATTAGACTTAGAGTTGACCGAAGTTGACCAGTTGACCAAAGTCAACTGTACGTCAACCTTGACCCAGTTTGTCTTAGTTTGACTTAGTTTGACCTAGACGTTAGTATGTCTTTTGACCCTGATCAGCTCTTGTATTATTTCATCTTTAGGTCTGTGGCTTTACTCCGAACCCTGATTCATATTGACAGCAGGACCCCAGGCGAGTACATTCTCTGATAACTTATTCCCAATTTATGATAACTGTTATGATTCATGTACTTAGTGTTGATATGCTTATTCCTGACACATGGTTCTCACGGATTGGTATTCTTGGATCCCGACGAGAGATGTTTCTCCTTCTTAGGTTGGGATGTATTGTGCAAGCACCCTTGTAGCTCTTGCTCGATATATGGTCACTGATTCTAGAGAAGGTTCGCGACCTTCTCATTAGAATCCCGTGCAGTGACGTGTCCTGTTTGGATCCATTCTACCAGTTGGGGTAGGGGGAGTAGTAGCGTATGCCTGTGATCATATCCATCCCGATTCCCGAACAGTGTGAGTCATATACCGCACATATGACTTGCCAGGCCGATTTTTGACAGTTTCCCAAGCCGATCACAAGTTGAAACTGCTACTCACACACATTGGATATATATAGCTTACCTTGATTCGTGTACATGCCATGATCCCGTTCTATTTTCTTGTTCTAGCTCTAGCTTTACAGCTTACCATGCCATGATACATACATGTACACTCCATGATTCATTGTATATGCTCTATTTACAGTCTTATAGCTTTTATTCTATCTTGAGATCTGTTATGAGATATATGTACTCGTTCCATCCTGACCGGATATGTTGACAAATTTTAGGAGTAGTTGTGCCCTCATTATTGGACTTCATGATGTTGCTAGCTGAGGTGGATCTCACTATTATTCTATGTGAGTTGCCTGGTAGTTATCCTTAGTTAGTCTTGTTGTTCTTTCTTTATCTTTCATGCCTTATGATTATTATAGATTCTAGTTGTTCTAGTGATATTGTTATTATTTCTTGTCTTATCTTCCTTAGTTTTCGTGATGTGACATGAGTACACTTCTAGTTATGGATTCTTAGATGTTGTAGTTAGTATAGTATACTTGACAGCGTTCTACCGCCGATACCGCGGCGTAGGCTGGGCGTGGCCCACGTATTCGTACCCGTATATCCGGGTGCGGGTCGTGACACGTTTTTAGTGGTGGCCCATGCAGGTCAGTCTTTGCAGTTAATGCGAAGTCGTAGTAGTGCTTGAGCTTATCTGTACTACTACGAGCCTGCCCTAGGATTAAGGTTGAGTCATGGAATATTTTAGAATTTGGTACTCAGTCACGTATTAGAAACTCTTGGTAGATTCCAGGGATGACCCCTGGGAATCTTATTTCGAAGGCTTTCAAATCTTTTCCCACTTGTTTCCGTTCGTCCTGATTTCTGAAATATCTGTCCGTATCAAACTTTATTCTTTCTTGGGATGAGTTGTGGATCCCAGGGGGAAGGAATAAGTTGGACTTGTATATCATCTAGGTTGGGAAGAGAATATGATTTACCAACCTCGTATCATGGTCGAGGTTTGTTTTAGATTATATTCCACCATTTTCTATCTTGACCTAGGTAGTACCCTCGGGACTTTTCCTGAAATTTTTCTCTGAACCCTATCTCGGAAATTGTTTCCGTTGTTTCTATTAACTTACCCTTGACTTGTTGTTGAATTTTAAATCTTAAATATTCGTTGTTGACCTTTAATTTTGTTTTGGATAATTCTTTTAAGAATTGAGTTAAGATATCCTGATGAACATATTTTGGACAAGGACGATGAGAACGGTAAGTGTCTACTTTATTTATGGAGTTTAGAATTTATTGCAGTCATATTAGCTAGCGAGACATGGACATAGAGCCTGATTTTGGATATACTATCCTAGTTATGTCATTTAGGTTCTCTTGCAGCCATACCGGGTGGCGTGGTAAGGAATCTAGGTGACATGATTATAGGGTATATACCATAGTTATGGACTTTATTGTTTATTACCGCTATGCTTACTGGCGTGGCGAGAATTCTGGCAACATGATTTGGGATAGACGTGTATGGTTATCAGATCGTATCTTAAATTGATTCACTTGTTTTAACCTATTGGGCAAGAGCAGTTCCTACTATTATTTCTGTTTTCCATTCTTCTCTTCCTCATCGCATGATGATTTCCTCATCTTACCCTTACTTCCTCCGCCTTGATCAATTATGTCTTAATTCCACCAATTACCTATCTCGTATCTACTTCTGTCAGCCATACTTTGAAAACCTTGAAAATTTTAAAATTTTCATATCTTTTATCTTGGGAGAGATCGAGGAAGTATCGTAATCATCCGTCTCGGAGTAGACATTGTTGGTAGTAGTCGAAGCAGAGCGAGATGATTACCCGGCTTCCTCCTATGATCCCATATTCTGGTTTCTATGATAACAGAAGCAATTCAATTCTACATCCTTGATTTGTTTATTATATTTTGATATCGTGAGATTGATCCTCTCTGCTTAACCAATCAATTTTGGTCGTCTTGTTTATCGTGCCAAAGAGTCTTGGTTGCTGTCTAGACTCAAGATGACTTCAAATTCTATTGTAATATGATTTCCTTCTTAGGTGCTCGTGTCCAGACTTTGTTGATTTTGTTCTCCATCTTGTCCAAATTCTGATTTACTCAAAACTTGAACAATTCAATCGTGCTGAGACTAAATTATTTATTTTCATCGTGATTGGACAATGCTATCATCACTCGTGCTTTAAACTTTCGATTCAATTCTGGCAAATGACTAAATTCTATTCCAATCACGATTAGGCTTCAGACTATCCTTGATTTTGCCGGAGTCTCATTTTCTGAATCGTGTCCCAATGATTTAACTTATCTATAATCGTGCCTATATGATTCTGTTCATATTTTGATTCTATCGTGCGAAAAATTTTCATCGTGCCTGAATAATTGTGAATTGAATATCTTAATCGTGCAAACTTGTCATTATATGATCGTGCCTAAGTTTTTGTCTAAAACTTTCTATCTTGTTTTACCCCTACTACAACCTTAATTTCGGGGACGAAACTTTTATAAGGTGGGTAGGATGTAAGCCCCCTGAATTTCTGGAATTTTTTTCGAATTTCCTAAATGATTTATTCTCGATAATTAATTTTGATTTAATTAGTTATTATCATTTAATGTTCTTTACCGTGACTTGGAATTCTAGAGCATCAGGGATGCTAGTCTCTAGAAACTTTCTTCTTGAAGTTTGAAGTAGACGAGATTACCTTCACGTCGATATATCATGTCCCATCCAAACTCGTTCCCTTGTGCTCCTTTTGTATCGCGCAAGTTCGGGTCAATTTAGACCATTTAAATTATTAATTGATTTCCCACTCTTTTTCTTGATCCCCATAAGCACGTTACCGTGGCTTTTAATTTAGGAGCACCAGACTAGCCTTTTTCTTGAAACCAACTTGTCATGCCTGATCTACTCGAGACGCTCTTCACCCATGACCATTGTGTCCCACTCAGACACTCCATTTTGTGCTCCATTTCCTTCGCACAACTTCTGGTTCAATTTAGGCCAATTAATTATCTGCCGTAAAATCTGATTTAATTTCCCATTTAATTTCCGGGCCCGACATCAATCCAATCTAGTCGACCCCAAATATGGACATGACCCACACGAAGCCTACTATCCGCCCACCACTTGTGTCCCATTTATTTGAGCCCCCGCATGCTACTTATTTATCCGTGATCATAAATACCTATTTTTTTATTTAATTATTGCACCTAGTCCATTTTGGCCCAGCCCGGCTCCACTGAACCCAACCCCAGCTCCATGTTGCCCTCCATCGTGATTGTCCATACCCCACTGATATTTTTTCCTCTACCCTAAATATCTCTTTTTATGTAAATATCTAATTTCCTCATTGTATATATATACACATATATATACATAATATATATATATATATTACACTCATTCTCTCTCTACCTACACTCCACACCCCATCACCAGCACATTAACTCCTCCCTCCCCCCATGTGGACCGACTACATCTCCCCCCCCTATTTCTCTAAATATCTCTTTCTCTCTTACTCTTTATATAAATATATGTACACCCACATATATTATATATACATATATATTTCTCTCTCTCCTCCCCTCTCATTTAATACACACAACATACACACCTCACCCCATCACAGTACACCCCCCCTTTTCTTGGACGGACACCCCACTCTCTCTCTCTCTCTCTCTCTCTTTATTCTCACACTCTCTCTCTCTTTCTATATTATCTACACACACACTTATATTTCTCTCTCTCTCTTTCTTCAATAACACTCACACTCCATCCTCACCATCACCACCATGCCGACAGCCCCTTGGCCGAGCCCCCCCCATGGCCAAGCTCCCCAAGCTCCTTCCTCCTCCTCTCGACTTCACCATCATCTCCTCTTCTTCTCTTTTTTCATGTTCTTCTTCTTCTTCTTCATTTTTTAACACACCACCACCTCCATCATCCACCATCACCACTAATCATCATCACCACCACTCTAACCACACCGCCACCACCTCCTCCCTCTCCAGCCCCGCGCCGCCGCCGCAGAGCCGCGCGCCGCCGCCGCAGCGCCGCATCGCCGCCGCACTGGCAGCGTGCGTAGGTGCAGCAGCAGCAGCAAGCAGCAGGTCAGTAGCAGCAGCGGCTGCTGTCGCCGCAGGTGGCCGCGCGCCACCGCGTGGCCGGCCACCCCGAGGCCCCCGAGGCCGGGCGCACCCCCGGGCGACCTCCCCCGGGCCAGCGCCTTCGTCCCCGATGCGCACGATAGGCGATTCGTGCGTTTACGTCGAAATCCCGTCGACGCGCGCGCGGGAACGGAACACAGAATTCGCGTTCGGGACGGCAACTTCGCGCGTGTTTTTCGGGAGATCCGACCGTTAGATCGGCGAAATTTTTGCTCCGTCGCAATCTCGGTATATCCCTCTTCGCCTCTGTCAAATTTCGCCCGTTAATTTCATCGTTTGATACATCAAAACTGGCCACCAAGTTGACGTTTTAATTTGAACTATTTTTGCACAGTTTCGTGACGCCAACTTCGCGGGTTCGTATCTTCGTCCTCGCAGCACCGTTTTACATACTACTAGTTTCGGTGCACAGCTGGTATAACCCTCTTCCTGCCCCCTTTAGATTTCATTTCAGTTTGAGCTTGTTAGGTCGGTCGAATTCGACGCCAAAGTTGGCCGTTCGAATTCTTAAAGTTGCACTTGTAAAATTCCATTTTTGAACTCGGGACTCCGGATTCAATTTCTGACACCACCAGTAGACTCGTGGCATCGTTCTGGCATGTTTTCATATAACGTTTGCTTGATTTGGAGAACGTGGGCCCTGACACGCATTTCGGTGTAAAGCGGGTCCCACTTTCTGAGTCAACGGAACTTTTTGACGCCGGCTCATCGGAATCCAATTTCGGATATACCGTTGAGTTCGTATCGTCATTCTGGACTCGTTGACATATAATTTGCTAGGTTTTAGTGGACATTGGTTCCGGCACGTATTTCGGTGCAAGTCGGATACCAATATCCGGGTCAACGTGTCATTTTGAGTTCGGCTCATCGGAATCCAATTCCGGATATACCGTTGAGTTCGTATCGTCATTCTGGACTCATTGACATATAATTTGCTGAGTTTTGAGGACATTGGCTCCGACACACTTTTCCGTGCAAATCGGTTTCCAATGTCCGGGTCAACGGACCAATTTGAGATCGGGTCAACGGAATCCAATTCTGGATATACCGTTGGGTTCGTATCGTCATTCTGAATTTGTGGACATATAATTTGTTAGCTTTTGTGCACTTATATTTCAGCACGTTTTTCGGTGCAAAGTGTGTCCAACGGCGGACATCATTTTGGCCCAAAATTATCGTTTTACCCCTGTGTCCAAATTGGACTTTTGGACAGGCTATCCTAGCTGATTTGACCATTCTGGACACGTTGGTGATGTTATCTTCATCATCCGACAACATCTGTATATTTCTTCCCTTTTTGTGTCACCCTATTATTATAATATTTTCTCCTTTTGGTTGTTTTAGAGACCCGTCGATTTCAGTGATTTCTAAATCACTGAAATTCATAAGTTGATCTTGTAGAGGTTTATAGAGACTAGCTTGACCATGGTTGACTACTTTGACTAGACGTCGAAGTAGAGTCAACAGTTGACCTAGGTTTGATCAGACTTGACAGCGTTGACTTTTTGACCAAAGTCAACTGTAGGTCGACCATTGACCTATTTGACCTAGATTAGACTTAGAGTTGACCAAAGTTGACCAGTTGACCAAAGTCAACTGTACGTCAACCTTGACCCAGTTTGTCTTAGTTTGACTTAGTTTGACCGAGACGTTAGTATGTCTTTTGACCCTGATCAGCTCTTGTATTATTTCATCTTTAGGTCTGTGGCTTTACTCCGAACCCTGATTCATATTGACAGCAGGACCCCAGGCGAGTACATTCTCTGATAACTTATTCCCAATTTATGATAACTGTTATGATTCATGTACTTAGTGTTGATATGCTTATTCCTGACACATGGTTCTCACGGATTGGTATTCTTGGATCCCGACGAGAGATGTTTCTCCTTCTTAGGTTGGGATGTATTGTGCAAGCACCCTTGTAGCTCTTGCTCGATATATGGTCACTGATTCTAGAGAAGGTTCGCGACCTTCTCATTAGAATCCCGTGCAGTGACGTGTCCTGTTTGGATCCATTCTACCAGTTGGGGTAGGGGGAGTAGTAGCGTATGCCTGTGATCATATCCATCCCGATTCCCGAACAGTGTGAGTCATATACCGCACATATGACTTGCCAGGCCGATTTTTGACAGTTTTCCAAGCCGATCACAAGTTGAAACTGCTACTCACACACATTGGATATATATAGCTTACCTTGATTCGTGTACATGCCATGATCCCGTTCTATTTTCTTGTTCTAGCTCTAGCTTTACAGCTTACCATGCCATGATACATACATGTACACTCCATGATTCATTGTATATGCTCTATTTACAGTCTTATAGCTTTTATTCTATCTTGAGATCTGTTATGAGATATATGTACTCGTTCCATCCTGACCGGATATGTTGACAAATTTTAGGAGTAGTTGTGCCCTCATTATTGGACTTCATGATGTTGCTAGCTGAGGTGGATCTCACTATTATTCTATGTGAGTTGCCTGGTAGTTATTCTTAGTTAGTCTTGTTGTTCTTTCTTTATCTTTCATGCCTTATGATTATTATAGATTCTAGTTGTTCTAGTGATATTGTTATTATTTCTTGTCTTATCTTCCTTAGTTTTCGTGATGTGACATGAGTACACTTCTAGTTATGGATTCTTAGATGTTGTAGTTAGTATAGTATACTTGACAGCGTTCTACCACCGATACCGCGGCGTAGGCTGGGCGTGGCCCACGTATTCGTACCCGTATATCCGGGTGCGGGTCGTGACATAAACCAAGCCAAGAAGGAAATTAAGTAAGGAAATCATACAATACAAGAATAAATACGTACACGTATTCCAGAAATACGTAATACGAACCACAGGCATTACAACTCTACCCACCTTAAAAGAATTCCGTCCTCGGAATTTAATCAAGAGGCTAGAGGAGCAATGACAAGCGACATTAATCACATGCAAGCTATAACTAGGCAGACAATCACTCATTCAAGCAAGGAATCGAAGGCATGAGGCATAAGAAAGACATTATACCTCACGAGTCAAACAAGTCGGGATATCGCAATCGGATATCATCCTCACGCTCCCATGTTGACTCTCCCAAAGAGTGATGACCCCAAGCAACTCGGACTAACTTGATAGTCTTGTTCTTGAGGATCTTCTCTCTTCGGTCCAATATAGACACGGGCCTCTCCTCATACGAAAGGTTGGTACCAACAACCAATTCCGAATGATCCAGGATATGGCTCGGGTCTGGGATATACCGTCGTAATTGGGATACATGGAACACGTCATGCACCTCGCTTAGCGACGGCGAAAGAGCGAGACGATAGGACACATCTCCTACCCGCTCCAGAATGTCAAATGGCCCTATATACCTAGGACTAAGCTTTCCCCGTACGCCGAAACGAATGACGCCACGGTTAGGCAAAATCCTCAGGAATACATGATCGCCGATCGAAAACTCGAGAGGGCGTCGATGAGAATCGGCCCAATGACGCTGGCGATCTTGGGCAACTCTAAGATGATCTCGGACTCTCCTGACCACCTCAACTGTCTGAGCGATCATTTCTGGACCAAGCATTTGTCTCTCTCCAACATCATCCCAGGCTAACGGGGATCTGCACTTTCTACCATACAGTGCCTCGAACGGTGCCATCTGGATACTGGCCTGGAAACTGTTGTTGTACGAGAATTCCATCAGGTGCAAGTGATCTTCCCATGAACCACCAAAGTCAAGTGTGCAAGATCGCAACATGTCTTCAAGAGTCTGGATCGTGCGCTCCGACTGGCCATCTGTCTGCGGGTGATATGCTGAACTAAACTGGAGACGAGTTTCCAAACTCTCCTGCAGGCTACGCCAAAAGTGCGACGTAAATCTTGAATCTCGGTCCGAGGTGATACTGACTGGCACTCCGTGCAATCTGACAATCTGCCGGAGATATATCTCTGCTAACTGAGCCGTCGACTGACCAACTCTGAGCGGGAGGAAGTGAGCTACCTTCGTGAGCCAATCAACTATAACCCAGATAGCATCTCTGCCAGCTGGGGATCTAGGTAATCCAGTCACGAAATCCATGGTCACATGCTCCCATTTCCATTCTGGAATCGGCAAGGGCTGAAGAAGTCCTGCTGGTCTCTGATGTTCGGCCTTGACTTGTTGGCAAACCAAACACCGAGAGACAAACTGAGCTATCTCCCGCTTCATGCCATTCTACCAGAAATGCTGCCGAATATCACGGTACATCTTTGTACTGCCGGGATGGATGGAATACTGTGAACTGTGCGCCTCTGACATGATCTCCTGCCGGATATCTCCGCTGGGTACACAAAGACGCTTCCCATGTCGAAGTGTACCGTCCTCATGAATGCATAACTCTGGTCTTTGACCTGCCTCGTACTCTGCTCTGAGTCGCTGAAGCTTGGAATCTGTTGACTGCGCCATCCGGATCCTCTCGACTATAGTAGACTGAACTTGCATACTGGCCATCAATGCCACACTGGAAGGGAGAACAACCTCTATACCCATCTTCTGAAGATCTGCTAACAGCTCTGGTTGCGCTGTTAGGAAATAAACTCCTGCTCTCCTGCTCAATGCATCTGCTACGACGTTGGCCTTCCCAGGATGATACTGCAGGTTGACATCATAATCCACAAGAAGCTCCAGCCATCTCCTCTGACGCATGTTAAGATCCTTCTGGGTGAAAACATACTTCAGGCTCTTATGGTCGGTGAAAATCTCCACCCTGTCTCCGTACAAGTAGTGCCTCCACAACTTAAGTGCAAACACCACTGCTGCCAGCTCCAAGTCATGGGTTGGGTAACTCCTTTCATGATCACGAAGTTATCGTGATGCATAAGCTATTACCTTTCCATGCTGCATCAGAACACATCCTAAACCTCTGCCTGAAGCATCACAGTACACTGAGAATCCTCCAGTTCCATCTGGAAGCGTGAGAATAGGAGCTGTTATCAATCCTCGCTTCAACTGCTCAAAAGAACTCTGGCACTCTGCTGTCCAAGCAAACTGTGCATCCTTGCGGGTCAATTGGATCAATGGCGCTGAAATTCGAGCAAAATCTGAAACAAATTGCCGGTAGTAGCCAGTCAATCCAAAAAAAACTGCGAACTTCTGCGACTGTGCTGGGCACTGGCCATGACTCAATAGCCATAATCTTCTGGGGATCTACTTCTACTCCTCCTCGAGTGATGATATGACCCAAGTACGAAATGTGATCGAGCCAGAACTCGTATTTACTGAACTTGGCATATAACTGGTGCTCTCTGAGAATCTGAAGAACCACACGGAGATGCTGCTCATGCTCCGCCTCACTCTTGCTGTAGACCAGGATGTCATCCAAGAACACAATCACAAACTGATCCAAGTAAGGCATGAAGATACGATTCATGAGGTCCATGAATACGGCTGGCGCATTAGTTGCTCCAAAAGGCATAACAAGGAACTCCTAATGCCCATATCTCGATCTAAAAGCTGTCTTCGGGATGTCCTGCTCTCTGACTCTGATCTGATGATATCCTGATCGCAAGTCAATCTTCGAGAATATTGAAGTCCCTTTAAGTTGATCAAACAAGTCATCTATTATCGGGAGAGGGTATCTGTTCTTGATTGTCACTGAGTTCAAGGTACGATAATCAACACATAACCTGGACGTACCATCCTTCTTTTTCACAAGAAGCATCGGGGCTCCCCAAGGCGATCCACTAGCACGAATGAATCCTTTGGCTCGAAGTTCTTCAATCATCTTGTACAAGATCTCCAATTCTGACGGCGCCATCTTGTAAACTCTCTCTGACACTGGGGCTGTTCCGGGAATCAAGTCTATGGTGAACTCGATCTCCCGCTCTGGCGGCATACCTGGAAGCTCTTCTAAAAAAACATCTGGGAACTCATCCACTATCCCGGGCAACTGAACTGCTGCCACTGCCATCCGCAACACTGGAGGAGAAGGCTCAACTGCGCCCCTGGAAAATGAAAACTAAGGAATGGAAGCTTGAGCTCAATCCACCAGTGGGCGTTCCATTTCTTAGTACCATGACCAAAATGAACTCCTGCTTCCATCATCTCTTCTAAATTGATGTTCCAATATCTTCTTGTCATTTTTTCCCGCACTTTCTCTTTTTTTTGAACAAATAAAAAATTGTTCCGACGGAACCTTCTACCGGGATTGACCGTTGATACACAGCCCCAACCATTCATTTTTATTATTAATATTTCATTTTATTTATTACCAAATCAATAAATAGAAAGTCAAAAGAAAGAATGAATCTACCCTTACCTTAGGAATTATGAAATCGCGTAAATGATTTTTCTGGTGTCTGGCTCGCCTGGAATGCTAAAAACAACCCTACCAACATGGCAGTCTATTCTAGCATACTGGTTCCTCAACCAATCCATCCCTAAGACCACATCATAATCGGCCATCGGGAACTCTATCAATCTAGCGGAGAATTCTCTTCCGCTAACTACGATCCGACACGAGGAAAACACTCTATCTACACCCACAAGTCCGTTACCAGTAAGTATATTGAGCCTTACTGATAATGACTCGGGCTCCAATCCTACCCGTGTCGCGAATCGTGCAGACATAAAAGAATGCGATGCACCAGAATCAAATAAAGCTGAAGCTGGAAATGAGTTGACGAGAATAGTACCTGCCACTACCTCTCTTGGTGCCAATCCTTCCTCTGTGGTCATCACCATAGCCTGACCGTACTCTCGGGGTGCTGGTCCCCTCTGCTGAAATCCTCGCTGCCTACTCTGACTCAAGGCTTGGACTTGTGCATACTGCTGGCGGTTCTGCTGCTGGAACATCTGGGACTGAGGCGGCAAGGGCCTCGACAATGGGTACTACTGCTGCTGCTGGACTGGTATTGGTCCTCTCACCGAAGAGCTAGAAAGGTTGGATGATGATGAACCACCCCTATTCGGGCAGGATCCAACCCTGTGGTCTGGTGCTCCATAAACCAGACACAATCCCTGTGCCCTGCGACACTCTGCCACCACATGGCCTGGCTTCCCACAATGAGAACATCCCACTGCGGAAGACTGCTTCTGCTTCTGCTGTTGAGGGTACGTCGGGGTGGAATGCTGAACCGACGTTACTGAGGCCGCCCGCCTCGGAGCTCCAATAGTCAAGGCCCTGGCTGCCGGGGCTGGGGCTGAAGACTGATTCATCTGGCCGTGGGATCTCTTCCGACCTCCGGCCCTATCTACAATCCTCTGGGAGGTATACTCATGCCTCCGGGCTGCTCTCAAGACTGCATCAAAAGTCTGATGCTCAAACTGCTCAACTGCCAATAGAATCTCCAGGTGAAGCCCTTGCTGGAATCGCTGGGCTCTATCATACTCGGTTGCCACCAAGGTGGGAGCAAACCGACTGAGTCTCGAAAACTCGGCCGCATATCCATCGACCGTCCTGCCTCCTTGCTTCAGATTGGTAAACCTCGTCTGTAGATCATACCGAGCCACGACATCGAAATACTTGGTCTGGAATCTCTCCCTGAATACTGCCCATGAAATAGGGGCCACTAACCCAACGGCCTGCGCCGCCCACCAGCTACGAGCAAGATCTAACAACTGCAGGTGCACCACGGCTACCTTCTCATTCTCTGGAGTCTTGGCTGCTTCTAGAACCACCTCTGTGTCCTGAAGCCATGCATCTGCCGCGATAGCATCTTCACTACCGTCGAAGAATGGAGGGTTCAAGCGCTTGAAGCTGTTGGCCGCGCTGTTACCCTGATGACCTCCTCTGGTCAAAGCATCCGTCACTGCCTGTTGCAAGGCATCTCCACGACGATCTTGAGAAGCTATCAAGGTCCTGACGAGTCCTACTAATGTGCCATCATCAGGTTCAGCATCCGTCACTGCCTGTTGCATGGCATCTCCAATAGGCTCGACTCTGGAGGCTACTCCGGAGTGCTGGACTTGATCTCTAGGTTGCTGCTGGTCCGCGGGAGGTGCTCCGCCTTGCTGGCCGGCAGGACCACGAACAATGCCGCTGAAGAAGACGACATAGGGAACAATAAGGAAGGACCAGGACAGATCAACGATACAAGCATATGATCAGGACAAGAATCCAGATATTCAGAAGATACGAGCAGAGATCAAGGACGAATACTGATTGAGACATCTATTCGGTAAACCCTCATATATCTTGATTTACAAGACCTGCATGGGCCACCACTTAAACCATGTCACGCCCCAGAACCAGAATACTGGAGAGCGGGGGCAGACATAGCCAGCTACGTATATTAAAATGGATTCCATCTCGCTATACGGTCACGACTGTCTAGATACATGAGGGTTCATCTACAAGCCAGCAGTCCCTTAAAGTCATGAACAAGCCTATTGCCTCAATCACAAGCAAGTAAGTAAAAGTTACAAGATGTATGATCATTAAATATACAATAATAAGGCGTCCCAAATATTACATATTCAGCTGATCATGAAGCTAGTCGTTACAAAATGTGAGGACTAGCAAGAGTTTAGTCATACATGATCAACCCTAGGATCTGTCAATCATGTTAAAGCCCGTAGGCAGACAGTAAGTAAAGTGCAACCGAGCTAAACAGGTGCTCGTCGGCTAAACGCCTCAAAAGAATATTTGTACAATAAAGTGGGAGAGCAAAAATAGACCCACTCGTTGCCCGGGTTACGTCTAGTCGCCACCATCGGGCTGGATAGTCGGTAGATCCTCTGGAGCTGCTCCGAAATCTGGCCACACAAAACCAGCTGGGTCAGACCCCAGAAAGAGCAAGTGCCACACAGGAGCTTCAATTAGGAACTAAAACCAGCAATCAGCACAAGATATAAAGTAATAACTGGAAATAAAGAAAATACATCAGGATGATATACGACGAGATAACCATGGAACCATTCAGATAACCAGGTTACAACCCGTAAACCAAACAAGGACCGGGGTTGTAACCCTTCGTCTGAACAGAACTTGGAATTCTCACCATTTATCGGCAAAATAAATACAAGCATTCTGGTCATGCAGTAGTCTGGAACAGGATCAGGACAAGGCTAGACAGGTTAGACTCCATTCAATCATATCACGGCCAAGCAAGAATTACGGCTTAATACTTTAACTAACTAGGGTTATCACAGGCCTAATTACTAACAAGATGCAGTGAGATTATTCCACAGCCACAAGCCCTGCAGACCATCCAGGTTACCCAGGACGAAAGATTAGGGTTGAATTCTGGTGGGTACATCGTCCAGGAAATACATGTACCCTTAAGTAGCTTGAAGGGTGCAACACATGACAGTGTGCTGGAAATGTGCCCTACTCGACGGCAGGCTACAGATCCCAAGCGCGTCCAGGTAACGGGATTGCCTGTAGCTGGGAGATCTCTTTATGACTACTGTATTAATCTAGTTATTAGCCTTAGTCCATTTCAGTAGGTACTCCTGACCGTGGTACTCAGGAGTCCCCTCCTAGACATGATGCAAGACAGGACTAGATTATTTGTACAAACACAATCGCCTACGGTGTCTAGGATTAATTATACAGGTCATGTCATGTCAGGTAGCCGTCGCAACAGCTGTTCAAGATAATTATGTCGGGTTTATCATGTCAAGTGTTCTTGTCAGGAGTGCGCCACGACGGGCCACTATCAGGTCATGTCAGGGTTTTTTGTCAAGAGTGCACCACTACGGGTCACTATCGTGTCATGCTCAGGTATCATTCCAAACATATTAAACGAATCCATGATTATCAAGTTCATGACAAAAGGCGTAAGGATATAAAATGGGCGTAAAATATCTAATAAAGGAGTTACGAAACATGGGCAAATAATGATAAATAATAGCACACAGGACCATGAAAAAGTCATGCGGTTCAGTCATATGCGATCAGGAAAGGAGGGGGCGCATGCGGCTGGAAGTACAAGGGCGCCAGCGGCTGGAAATACAAAGGCGCATGCGGCTGGAATTAATCGGGATCATGCGGCCCGGACTCAGAAGTCCATGCGGCCAGGGTCTAGGGTTCTCATGCGGCTCGGGGATCAGGGTCTATGCGGCTGGCAAGTGCTTGAGTTCATGCGGTTCAAGGAGGTGAGCGCATATGCGGCTCGAATTAGACATGGGTCTTCATGCGGCTGATGGCGAACTCAAGTCCATGCGGCTCACATAGCAAAACCCATGCGGCCCGGAAGAAGTGAGGGCGCATGAGGCTGGGTCAATGCGATGGCTTATGCGGCAGGGGGGACAGTTGCATATGCGGCTCGAGAAGAGTTCGTTCCCAGCCCTGCGACTAAGTCCATGTAGACTCATGCGGCTGATGGGAAATGAGCCCATGCGGCTGAGTATGAGACTCAGCCTCATGCGACTGGGACTAAGTTCCATGCGGTTTAGAAGTACAAGGGTCTCCTGCGGTCAAGTGCAGCCATACGCCAGGGAACTGTTCTTTTTCTCCAAAATTCCGAGGAGAAGAACACTAGGAACCCATGCCTTCCAAGCTTCATAAAACTTTCATCCGGAGCCCAAATCCAAACTTCCATAGGTCAAAATGGGGTAGAACGAGCTACTCTACAGCATGGAACCATCAAAACACAGAAATAACAAGATTAAGTAGATCAACACCCAAGAAATCTGAAAATAAAGTAAATATAGATCTACAAGAATCTAGCCATGGAAAGTGAAAATGCCAAGTTCTAAAGTTAGTCCAAATGCTGTAAGGAAGAGAATAAAGCAATAAATTTAGAGTTCCTCCAGGAAGCAAGTTGCACTTGCCTAGACCTCTCTCTCCTCTCTCTTGGTAGGTGAAGGAGTAATGGTGGAGAAGATGATAAATGAAGAGAGAGAAAGGAGAAGGGTTAATAAATACCAAGGTGGTGGTAGGTAGGGGGTTCACATTGGTTCATATTGAACCAAAGAAAATCGAGCCAAGCCGAACCAACCAACCCGAACCAGGAATAAACCAAGCCAAGAAGGAAATCATGCAATACAAGAATAAAATACGTACACGTATTCCAAGAATAGGAAATACGAACACAGGCATTACAGCAAGGGCCTCGGCAATGGATACTGCTGCTGCTGGACCGGAGCTGGTCCTCTCACCGAAGAGCTAGAAAGGTTGGACGATGATGAACCACCCCTATTCGGGCAGGATCCAACCCTATGGTCTGGTGCTCCACAAGCCAGACACAATCCCTGTGCCCTGCGATATTCTGCCACCACTTGGCCTGGCTTCCCACAATGAGAACAACCCACTGCGGAAGATTGCTTCTGCTTCTGCTGCTGAGGGTGCGTCGGAGTTGAATGCTGAACCGACGTTACTGAGGCCACTCGCCTCGGAGCTCCAATAGTCAAAGCCCTGGCTGCCGGGGCCGGTGCTGAAGACTGATTCATCTGGCCGTGAGATCTCTTCCGACCTCCGGTCCTATCCACAATCCTCTGGGAGGTATACTCATGCCTCCGGGCTGCTCTCAAGACTGCATCAAAAGTCTGATGCTCAAACTGCTCAACTGCCAACAAGATCTCCAGGTGAAGTCCCTGCTGGAACCGCTGGGCTCTATCATACTCGGTTGCCACCAAAGTGGGAGCAAACCGACTGAGTCTGGAAAACTCGGCCGCATATCCGTCGACCGTCCTGCCTCCTTGCTTCAGATTGGTAAACCTCGTCTGCAGATCATACCGAGCCACGGCATCGAAATACTTGGTCTGGAATCTCTCTCTGAATACTACCCAAGCAATAGGTGCTGCTAATCCAACGGCCTGCACTGTCCACCAGCTGCGGGCAAGATCTAACAACTACAGGCGCACAACGGCCACCTTCTCGTTCTCTGGGGTCCTGGCTGCTTCTAGAATCACCTTTTTGTCCTGAAGCCATGCATCTACCGCGATAGCATCTTCACTACCGTCGAAGAATGGAGGGTTCAAGCGCTTGAAGCTGTTGGCCGCGCTGTTACCCTGATGACCACCCCGGGTCAAAGCATCCGTCACTGCCTATTGCAAGGCGTCTCCACGATGATCTTGGGAAGCTATCAAGGTCCTGACGAGTCCTACCAAGGTGCCGTCATCATGTTCTACAGGTTGAACTGGCTGGACTGGTGGTTCTCCGTCAGAAGACACGACTCTGGAGGCTACTCCGGAATGTTGGACTTGATCTCCAGGTTGCTGCTGGGCCGCGGAAGGTGCTCCGCCTTGCTGGTCGGTAGGACCACGAACAATGCCGCTGAAGAAGACGACATAGGGAACAATAAGGAAGGACCAGGACAGATCAACGATACAAGCATATGATCAGGACAAGAATCCAGGGATTCAGAAGATACGAGCAGAGATCAAGGACGAATACTGATTGAGACATCTATTCGGTAAACCCTCACATACCTTGATTTACAAGACCTGTATGGGCCACCACTTAAACCATGTCACGCCCCAGAACCAGAATACTGGAGAGCGGGGGTAGACATAGCCAACTACGTATATGAAATGGAATCCGTCTTGCTATACGGTCACGGCTGTCTAGATACATGAGGGTTTATCTACAAGCCAACAGTCTCTTAAGGTCATGAACAAGCCTAGTGTCTCAATCACAAGCAAGTAAGTAAAAGGTTATAAGAAGTATGATCATTAAATATACAATAGTAAGGCGTCCCAAACATTACATATTCAGCTGATCATGAAGCTAGTCGTTACAAAATGTTAGAACTAGCAAGAGTTTAGTCATACATGATCAACCCTAGGATCTGTCAATCATGTTACAGCCCGTAGGCAGACAGTAAGTAAGTGCAATCGAGCTAAACAGGTGCTCGTCGGCTAAACGCCTCAAAAGATTATTTTTACAATAGAGTGGGAGAGCCAAAAATAACCCACTCGTTGCCAGGGTTCCGTCTAGTGGCCACCATCTGGCTGGAAGGTCGGTAGATCCTCTGGAGCTGCTCCGAAATCTGGCCACACAAAACCAGCTGGGTCAGACCCCAGAAAGAGCAAGTGCCACAAAAGGGCTTCACTTAAGAACTAAAACCAGCAATCAGCACAAGATATAAATAAAAGTAAGAACTGGAAATAAAGAAAATACACCAGGATGATATACGATGAGATAACCTTGGAACTATTCAGATAACCAGGTTACAACCGTAAACCAAACAAGGACCGGGGTTGTAACCCTTCGTCTGAACAGAGCTTGGAATTCTCACCATCTATCGATAAAATAAATTCAAGCATTTTGGTCATTCAATAATCTGGAACAGGATCAGGGCAAGACTAGACTGGTTAGACTCCATCCAATCATTTTATGGCCAAGCAAGAATTACGGCTTGATATTTTAACTAACTAGGGTTGTCACAAACCTAATTACTAACAAGATGCAGTGAGATTACTCCACAGCCACAAGCCCTGCAGACCATCCAGGTTACCCGGGTTAAAAGATTAGAGTTGAATTCAGGTGAGTACATCGTCCAGAAAATGAATGTACCCTTAGGTAGCTTGAAGGGTGCAACACATGACAGTGTGCTGGAAATGTGCCCTACTCGACGGCAGACTACAGATCCCAAGGCGTGCCCAGGTAACGGGATTGCCTGTAGCTGGGAAATCTCGTCATGACTAATGTATTAATCTAGTTATTAGCCTTAGTCCATTTTAGTAGGTACTCCTGACCGTGGTACTCAGGAGTCCCTGCCCTAGACATGATGCAAGACAGGACTGGTTTATTTATACAAACACAATCGCCCACGGTGTCCAGATTAATTATACATGTCATGTCATGTCAGGTAGCCGTCGCAACAACTATTCGAGATAATCATGTCAGGTTATCATGCCAAGTATACTTGTCAGGAGTGCGTCACGACGGGCCACTATCAGGTCGTGTCAGGTTATTATGTCAGGAGTGCACCACTACGGGTCACTATCACGTCATGCTCAATTATCAATTCCAAACATATCAAGTAAATTCGTGATTATCAAGTTCAGGACAAAAGGCGTAAGGATATAAAATGGACGTTAAATATCTAATAAAATATCAATATACAAGGCTATAGAAGATCCAGGGTAATCAGGCTACGCTCAGGTTAGGCTACGCTCAAGCCAGGCTACTCTTAAGCCATACGCTCAAGCCACACGCTCAGGCTATACGCTCAGGCCATACGCTCAGGTCGAGCTACGCTCAGGTCAACGTATGCGAGACATACGCTTCCAAAAGGCAGCGTATGTACTCCATACGACTCCTCTTCAAGGCAGCGTATGAGGTCCATACGACTCCTCATCAAGGCAGCGTATGCAAGTCATACGCTCCCAAAAGGCCGCGTATGTACTCCATACGACTCCTTGCCAAGACAGCATATGCAAGTCATACGCTTCCAAAAGACAGCATTTGTACTCCATACGACTCCTTGCCAAGGCAGCGTATGCAAGTCATACGCTTCCAAAAGGCAGCGTATGAGGTCCAGACTGCGCTGCGCTAAAGAGCGTGCGCAACTCAGTGGCGTAAGCTAAAAAGCTCGCACACTGCTCACTGTCTTCTCCAAATCAGCAAGAACTCCATGGTTGAACCCAAAGCTTCAAAAGTCCATAACTTGGTCAAAATAAGTTCAAATCCAACTTTTCAAAGGTCAAAATTGGGTAGAAAAAAATTCTCTACAACATGAAACCATCAAAACTTGAAAACAAAGAAGTTTGATAGATCAAAACCATCAAAATCCAAAAATAACAAATTTCTAGATCTACAAAAATTAAAGCCTCAAAATGAAAAATGACAAGTTTTAATGTGTCTTAGAAACATGAGGAGAAGCTAATGGAACAATAAAAATGAGCTCTCTTGTGGAAGCAAGTTGCACTTGCCTAGACCTCTCTCTTCTCTCTTTGGTAGGTGAAGGAAGTAAATGAGGAAGAAGAAGATGAATAATGAAGAGAGAGAATGAAGAGGGGCTAATAAATACAAATGGTGGTGGTAGGTAGGGGGTTCACCTTGGGTTCATCATGAACCCAATCAAAACCAAGCCAAGCCGAACCAACCAACCCGAACCAGGAATAAACCAAGCCAAGAAGGAAATTAAGTAAGAAAATCATGCAATACAAGAATAAATACGTACACGTATTCCAGAAATACGTAATACGAACCACAGGCATTACATAATTTCCATTAGATCAAACAATGACAATATGGTAGGTGATTGAATTGGAACCGTTGACCCGAATGTTACACAATAAAAATAGTATACAAGAAGACATGTTCGAGTAGGACATGATAGGCATAAATGAAGATGAACTCGTCTAGATCATGCATATGAAATTTGTTTGGTGAAACCGACTTATATTGTGCTCCTAAATCCAAGCTTCGGTAAGCGTACTTAATAGTCATAATTGAAGTTGAAATATTATTTAATAATACATATTTCTACTAAATAAAAATAATAAATCCCAAAATTCCTAGAGCTTAGACATAGGAGAATGCTAAGTTTAATTATCAATATTGTAGTTATTTGCATAATTATTAGTGATATTATAATGTTAAACATAATCGATTAACCACAATAAAAAATATAGTTCGACCATTGGACTAACATGCTCGAGAGCAGCAATCCTTTTACTCGGTTGGTGCTGCACCAATTCAAAATAGAGATTTACTCTCACTATTGTTATCTTCTTCTGAAATGCTTGATAAGAATTTCTAGTTGGTCTATTTCAGAAGTGATATTATTCTCTGCTCCTGATGTTAAAAAAGAGAAGAATTTATAGAGTTCAACTCTTCTGCTAGTTGAGGTTTACTTTCTCCGTGTAACCTTTTCTTTTCTGCAAAATTCGTTTGATATGGCTGGAGTCGAGCAATTATTGTTTTATATTCTTGATCAATAAGAGGTGTCAGATCTCCTCGGTGTAGCTGCAATACTAATGCACTTTTGAAACTCGTTCAACACAAGATCCAGTTCTTGCGTTCTCCTTTCATCTCTACATTTTCTGATAATGGAGATAAGGTTGAAGGAAATCTCTTTCAGCTCATACTGAAGGCAAGATTCTTACCAAGCACCAATTCTAAGCAAGATTCTGGAGTCTTGTAAAAGGCATTTGTTTGGATTTTGACCACTCTATCTAAATATTGGTCTGAGCTTGGTGTCAGGGCTACTGGTTGAAAATTTATTTTTGAAGGAGGTAGTAGTCCTCTCATCTCAGTCATTCTGCTCAAAGCAGTCATTTTAGTGGATGGTCAAGCACTAGAAGACGAAGGTACTAATGGAACGTCCAAGTCCAAAAATACGTAGACTTGAAATACGTATACATGTCAGCTACGTATCAAGTGGACCCCAACCCAGCTCGAATAGATATAAGTTGTATAGTAACGACCAACTATCTATACTAATCATTAATATCTCTAAGTCTCAATCCACGTTAATATAGAATACAAGAATGAACAATATATAACATAGTGTGCACCCCATTTTACATTTGTCCGAATAGAGTACTTGAAAGAATAACTTGAGTCCAGAAATACTAGGCTAACAAGCATAATGTAAATAAATAGATTGAATATGTAACCGCAAGAAGTACCTGAAACAGTAAATAATAACCATCATGATCAGCAACCAACTCCTCTTAGTCGAATACTTGGAGAGATTACCAGGTCCTCAGGGGACATAGGAAGGTACATACAACATGCCAATATATAGAAAAGGAAATATGATCTAAGGCAATCTAATGTATCCTGTCTACGTAATATGCATGTGAGAACATGTCCCAGAATATCATACCTTACCACTGAGGCTCACAAGCTCCTCAACAGGCTATTGCCCACAAATTCGTGTCATGGAACCAAGAAAAATCAATAAAACAATTGTCAGAACTCTGTTATAGAGATAATGGCACACAATAATAACAGGCCACAACAAAAATAGTCTGATATCGTAGTCAAGTTCTTCCCACCCCTTGTCTAGAATCTAGCAAGTCAATTCAATACAAGATGTTTATAAACAAGAACCATAAATAATCTAGTAAACTACTGCGAAGTCAATACCATGAATACTCATGTAAACAACGCATCATGAACGTGTCAGTGTCCTGTGGTCAATCATGTCAATGAATACGACATAATGTGCATAATGCCTAATATCGATATACAATATCCATAGATAGACATCGACATCCGAATCCAATCCGGATACTAAATATAGACTAATTCTACCTCATAATAAACTAAAATAGAAATAATAGTAAAAGAAAAAATAATCTGTAGCGATGGCAAGGTACACTTGCCTGTGACTTCTAGCTGAAAAAACGACGGTCTGGCTCCAATATCCTCGCTACCTACATCGTACACCTATAATAAATATTCTACTATTAATAACACACTAATACTCACCATATATGGTCTTACCATATATAGACATAATAATATCTATATATCAAAACCAGTCATAATGACTATTCTACACAATATAACATATATGGCACTAAATCTACCTACGAAAGTATCATATTAATAACATAAAAAATACTACTTTTAATTCTGGAAATATGTATAAATAATCTATAAATAATAATTAATATATTTTATTTATGTAACAACATGCATATAAGTCTTGTATTGATTTTACACCAATATACTTAGACTTGTTCCATAGCTTGACTCCTGAAATAGCAAAAAAATTATAAAAATTAATTCTAGAAAAATAGTATAAAATATATAATAATATATTTTTCTGATCAAAACATGCACACCAATTATTTTGGACTCGTGAAGTTCTAAAGCATATGGACACATAGAATCTTTGACTTTTCGGTATTCCGACATTACGGAGACAAGTCCGAATTTTATAAAAATAATGGATTGCTACTTATCATAAATTGCAACATATCTCTACCCTGGAAAGCTATCATCAATTGTTTATCTTTCGGGAGAGTTTTGTCGGACTAAGAAAAGTCAAAGTTTGACATATCACTGAGGTATTTAGTATGGAGCGTGCCCTAGGTAGATCCCATGACATCGACAAAAGGTGCCATCGAAAAAGAGATTGCAAAGCATACGGGAATTTAGTTTTAAACACGTGAAGAAAAAATAATTTACATTGTTTTAAAACTAAGGGTCCGTTTGGTCGGCGATGATGACAAGGCCAACGGACTACGTCTGCACTCCAAAAGTCGTTTCATACGACAGGCCAAGAATCGTGTACGTGGGACACACGATTATACTAAGCCCGCACGCGTTGGAAAAAAATAAGAAAAAAAGAAAAAGAAAAAAAAAGGGTCCGTTTGGTTTGCAGGATTGGACAACGTAATGTAATTGGCATTACGTTGTCAATCTAACTCGGGTGTTTGGTTGGACAAAAAAAATTAGATGTAATGTAATCGTGATTACAAGTTTGATTACATTACATCAGTTTCTTCTAAATCCAATTACATCATAAAACTTATGTAATCGCAATTACATTACAACTTAAGCGGAAGGTTGGTATGCTATAATTTGGTCTTTTTGTTCGTTTTTGGTCATTTTTTGTTGTTTTTGTTTTTTTTTGTCGTTTTTGGTCATTTTTGTTCATTTTTGGTCGTTTTTGTTCGTTTTTTCGTTTTTTGTCATTTTTGTTCGTTTTTTGTCATTTTATGTTGTTTTTGTTTGTTTTTTGTCGTTTTTGGTTGTTTTTGTTCGTTTTTTTTGTCGTTTTTTGTCGTTTTTGTTCGTTTTTTGTTATTTTGTTCGTTTTTGGTTGTTTTTGTTTGTTTTTTGTTCGTTTTTGTCTTTTTTTGTTGTTTTTGTCCGTTTTTTGTCGTTTTTGTTCTTTTTTTGTCATTTTTGTTCATTTTTGGTTGTTTTTGTTTGTTTTTTGTCGTTTTTGTCCGTTTTTTGTCGTTTTTGTCATTTTTTGTCGTTTTTGTTTGTTTTTTTGTCATTCTTGTTCGTTTTTCATTGTTTTTGTTTTTTTTTGTCATTTTTGTCCTTTTTGTTGTTTTTGGTCCTTTTTTTGTTTGTTTTTTGTCGTTTTTGTCCTTTTTTGTTCATTTTTTGTCGTTTTTGTTCGTTTTTTGTCATTTTTGTTTGTTTTTTTGTCATTTTTGTCCTTTTTTTGTTGTTTTTGTCATTTTTGTCCTTCTTTTTTTGTTTTTGTCCTTTTTTGTCATTTTTTTTTCCGTTTTTGGTCATTTTTGTTCGTTTTTCGTTGTTTTTGTTTATTTTTTGTCGTTTTTGTCATTTTTTGTTGTTTTTGGTCTTTTTTGTTCGTTTTTTGTCGGTTTTTGTCGTTTTGTTCGTTTTTTATAATTTTTGTTTGGTTTTTGTCATTTTTGTTCGATTTTTTGTCGTTTTGTCCTTTTTTGTTCGTTTTTTGTCGTTTTGCCCTTTTTTTTGTTCGTTTTTTTGCCGTTTTTGTTTGGTTTTTGTCATTTTTGTTGGTTTTTGGTTGTTTTTGTTTGTTTTTTTTGTCGTTTTTGTCCTTTTTGTTGTTGTTTTGTCCGTTTTTGTCGTTTTTGTTCTTTTTTGCCATTTTTTTTCGTTTTTGGTTATTTTTGTTTGTTTTTTTGTCGTTTTTGTTCATTTTTTGCCTTTTTTAATTGTTTTTGGCCAATTTTTTACGTTTTTTTTTATCGTTTTTTTTTTGTCGATTTTGTACATTTTTTGCCATTTCTGCATGTTATTTATCGATTTTTATCGATCTTGTACGTTTTTGACCGTTTTTTTATATTTTTATCGTCTTCTATCGTTTTTGGTCGATTTTGCACTTTTTTGTCACTTTTTTTTTTATCCTTTTTTGCTTTTTTTGGGGTCTTTTTTCACTTTTCTTTTTGGTCGTTTATGCTCATTTTTTCTTTTTGTTTGTTGTTTTGGTCGTTTTTGTTCCCTTTTTTTTGTCGTTTTTGGATTTTAATTTTGCAAGTTTTTTTAATCTTTTTGTCGTTTTTTGCTCGTTTTAATTTCCTCTTGTTTTTGGTTTTTTTTTCGTATTTTTGCTTTTTGTCATTTCTGTTCCTTTTTATCGTTTTATATTTTTTTGCTCTTTTTTATCATTTTTTGTCATTTTTTCTTTTTTTGTCGTTTTTGTTCATTTTTTGCCCTTTTTTTTTGTTTTTGGTCTTTTTCGTCTTTTTTTTTCCTTTCATTTATTGTTGTTTTTTGTCAATTTTTTTTGTTTTTAGTTAATTTTTTATCATTATTGGTCACTTTTTATGGTTTTCACATTTTTGATCTTTTTTTTTTTGTCATTTTTCTTTTTTATCGCTTTTTCATTTTTGGTTTTTTTCCTTCTATTTTGTTCGTTTGTCATTTTTTGTACTTTTAATTTTTTGTCGTTTTTTCGTTTTTGGTCTTTTTTAGCAGAAAACAAACCATTTTCTCCTTATTTATTTATTTTTTATTTTTTTCTTTTTAAATTAAAAAAAAATTTAGTGATCCACTTTTTAAATTTTATGTTGTATTTAAAAAAATATTAAATTAGAAACTTAATTACATTACATGGTAAACCAAACATATGAATGAATTGACATTACATTACATGGTTTGATTACATGCTTCAACCAAACATAGTAATGTAATTGTAATTCCAGTACATTACAAACTCAATTACATTACAAATCCAATTCCATTACGATTACGATTACATTACAATGAACCAAACGCAACCCTAGTATATATAACCTCAAACCCACAACTAATTGAGATATTCTACTATATGTCATAAGACTATTCAATCTAAACCATTGATGTATTCCTAATATGTATAGAAATACACAATCCAACTCCATTGAGATATTCCTACTATATATATATAGAAATATCCAATCCAAATTCATTGGAATATTTCTATTATATATAGGAATACCCAATCCGACTCCGGGGTATTTTCCACATTGGTTGGGAACCCTACCCACTCCAACAAATCTCCTCCTTCACAACTATGTGGAGGAGGTCGTCATCCCGACGATCCTCCTGCAGTACTCGAACTTTTTCCTTGGAAGAAACTTTGTGAACATGTCTGCTCCGTTGTCATCTGTAGGAATCTTCTCAAGCGTCGCATCCTTCTTCTCAACCACATCCCGTATCTAATGATACCGAGTCTCAATGTGCTTCGACCGACTATGAAATATCTTAAGTTCTTCACAAGGTGAATGGCACTCTGACTATCGCAAAGCAAAGTATACTACTATTGCTTTAGCTCCACTTCCTGCAACAGTTTCTTCATCAACAACAACTCCTTGCAAGCCTCTGTCGCCACAATGTACTCTGCCTCTATCGTCGACAAGGTAATACATTTATGCAACCGCAACTGCCACGATATCGCTCTACCAGCAAACATCATCACATAGTGTCACGACCCCCGCTCGCTTTCTGGGATACGAGTGCGTGTCCAAGCCAGCCTATGCCGCAACGTCGGCGGTAGAACGCTGTTAAGGCCAGGATGCTCAATATCAAAAAATAATAAATACTTTATTTGTTCATTCATAAAACTAAATTAATTACAATATTCAAATATTTATATTTGATACAAAGTACAAGGTCTCACAAGGAAATAGAAAAGACTACTAACTGAATGCTCAACCATCTAACCAGGCCTACGCATATACCCATGTCTTCCAATGCTAAGCGTAGTCGCGACTAACTTGAAAAATGTTGGCTTCTAGTCAGGAATGGAACGAGTACAAATCATTGAATGCAGTTCCAATATATGATAATGACTATAAAACAGAGGTTAACCATAAAATACATGATTTGAAAAAATTAGAATAATGGTAAGAAAAGACATAAAAAATTAGAATAAAGGAAATAGTATCTATGTATTTTTGAAGTACCCTTTTGATATGTGATCGGTCTACGGACAGTTACACCACAATGTCTACGATGTCTAAACAATGTCTACGATGTCTACTTTACAAGAAAATAAACAAAGTCTACGATATCTACTTTGCAATAAAATAAATAATGTCTACGATATCTACTTTGCAGAAAATAAAACAATGTCTACAATGTCTACGATGTCTAGAATGTATACGATCAGATCACACATCTTTTGGTACTTCCCCTTTCCGACACTACAGGTAAGACTACGACAAGGTAGAAAAGAGACAGGAATCAAATATAGAATGACTAACAATGAAATATAGTAATAATCAATATCGAAAATAAATAATAAATGTACTCGCATGGGGTCCTTTACTAGTGAAACCGATAATACCAACCACTCAAAGTGCCACACAAAAGTCCAACTCGCACGACAGCCTCCAGATGCTGAAACAGACATCACCAATATGTTTGGTATAAAAAAATGTCTAAGAATGCCTATCCAAAAGTCCAATTCTGGACACAGGGACAAAATCGTAATTTTAGGAAAAAACGATGTTCGCTGTTGGATCCATTTTGCACCGAAAAGCGTGCTAGTATATACGGTCTCTAAAGTCATCAAACTATATGTTTGTGGATCCGGTTTGACGAGATGAACCCAATCGTATGTCCAAAGTTAGATTCCGGTGGACCGTGCACAATTTTGCCTGTTGGATCGGGTCGCGGGCCCACCAAAAAGGTGTTTCGGTCGACCTTCTCAAAATCGGACCAAACATGGCATACAGGACCAGAAAAGCGATACGGTCCTATTGGCATAAGTTTTGTCTCGAGATGACGAACGTGCACGAAGGTAGGGACTAGTTTGTAAAGAGATCGATACGGGGTATCTCGACAGAAACGTCTCGATTTCGTCGCGCACGCACAACAAAATTGAGTTCCGTTGTATCCCACACGTCCGTGAAGTCTATACGCACCTTTCGATGTTTTTGGTTTCCGATCACGTCGGCCGATTTGTCGGGACGCACGCCGTATCAGTGATATTTATTTAAATTGGGGGTTTTGAAAACTATTTTTTTCTCAATTTTGAAACTGTTTTAAGCAGAAAATAATTATAGAATATATCCAACTAATTTATGGGCCTTAAAGTCAGTTATATGGACTAGTAATCTGTTCAAGTAGATTTCCAAAATACCTATAACTTTGCAGTTATCTACCTTTCAATATAGGGTATTGGATTGGTTTTTTGTTCCGTTTTCGAAAAGTTTTTTTCGTCTTTGTGTCGATTTCTCGGACATGTTGTTTGACTTCACTTAAACCTAATTACTGGGTTTTTGAGAGGGTAATGTAGGCTCTCTATGGGAGTTTACACAATCGAAAACGATCGAGAATAGACGATAAAATTCTGCGATTAACATGTGTGTACCTGACTGCGGGTTAAATAGAGCATGCTCTGTTTCGCGTCGGCCTAGGACGGCGTTGGTGGCTCTCTGGCGAGCGCGCGGCCAATGAAGGTGGCCAGGAACGTGTACGGGATTGAGAGGAAGGCTATGGGTCACTCTAAAGTTGAAGGTGGCTATGTTTTCGGGAAGTTAAGGTTCAGTTCTGTTGGCCAATGATTGTATCATATTTTTGAATATGGTTAATATGTTAAGTTTAGCATTTCATTATCACTAATCTTTATACTATCGCTATAGAATTTTTACTTATACTTATACCTTTGGTGATATGTGCCTATTGATTTACATATTAGTGATATGAGCTTATCTATCTTAAATTTAATCGGGTTGCCAAAATCAAAAATATGCTTTTGATTGTGGTCATTCAATTAAGTTTAATCATTATGATATCACTAACATTTATGCTATCACGTTAGCACTTATACTTAAACTCAGCATTGTCCTAATGTGCAGTAAACTTATCATACTTGCTACTATGTATATTGCTTTGTTCGTCTAACATGTACATGCAGAAAAGCAATAAGCAAGATTAATGTGGACATACGCAATAAAAAATTATGGTGGGACAAAGACGACGGATCCCACAAGATTTCTCTGAACTACCCGACGATATCTCTGGAGCCACGCACTCGGGGGTTCCGCTGCCCAGTCAGCGGACGGGGGTCGAGGAGGCAGCGCCCCTCGTCGGGGGTTCGGGGGCGAAGCCCCCAAAAGGTATTCAATTTTTACAAACTGGATATCTTTGGACAGCTGCTGCCAAGGAAAAAAGCCAGCACCTATCAAAGGAAGAAGCCAAGCCATGCCATCATCATTTCAAGACTCTGAAGAAGCCTGCACCTGCTACAGTATTTCTGGATTCTGTAATGAGTCTTAGGAATAATTGTAAACACAAAAAATGGATGGCAAAATGGAAAGCTAGGGTAGAAATTAGCCCAGGATCATTTTCGGATAAAAATCGGCATACCGACGGTATATCGGTCTATACCGACGGTATACCGATTTTGTTCACAGAAAGTTTATGTCTAAAAAATCGGCATACCGACGGAATACCGATCTATACCGACGGTATACCGATTCATTGACGTAAAAAATCCAACGATCGGATTTTCAACATTTAATGATCCTAACGGCTATATTTCTAGCCGTTGCAATTCCAGACCGGTATACCGACGGTATGTTGGTTCGTACCGACGATATACCGTTTGCTGACTGAAAAGTTGCCTTTGAGCTCTTTTCAATACTTTGGTTATAAATAGCCTTGAACCCCTTCATTCAAGGTTGATACTTTGAGCCTAAAACTTTCTAAACCACCAAAGCCTATCTACAAACAACTCTACAAAGCTTTCATTTGCCATCTACAAATTGTGTTAGAGTTATTGAGTTGAAAAGTAATATCTTCATCTTGTTGTATAAGGATATCAAAATATATTGTGAAAGGTTGAAGTTGGAGAGTCTTCGTATCCAAACTCTCGGTTGAAGTTGGAGAGTCTTCGTATCCAAACTCTCGGTTGAAGTCGGAGAGGCCTTCGGACTAAATCTTTCGTGTAAGAAGTTGGCGAGTTCTTCGGATCCAAACTCGTGTGTAACTATTTACTCAAATAGTGGATTAAAGCCGGAGAGAGTTCCAGGACTAGAGTGCCCCTTGGAAGGATACCAGGATATATCGTGTGTCGGTACTGTTGTTGCTTCTTCTCTTGCACTTATATTTTTAAATTGCCCATTAGCTTGTGCTAAGTGCTTGATTAGGTAGCTTGACCCTATTCACCCCCCTCTAGGTTCCTACAATTGGTTTCAGAGCAAGGACTCTATTATTAGGCTTAACATTATTATAGTAGATCCTTGTTAATTTTTCTATGGCATCGTATTCCTCCTCCTCCGATAAAGAGGGTTTTACTTCTAGTAGCATGGACAATCATGTTTCTTCTAAATGTAAAAAATGCTCTAAGTGGAAAGCCATGGCTAACCAATTCTTAGAGATTCTTGATGACCTTCATTCTACAAATGAAGAACTTTCAGAAAAGGTTATTCATTTAGAAGAATCTAATGAGTTTTTGAGAAATAAAAACAATGATTTATTATCTAGACTTGATTCTCAAAACTCATCTTGTATTTCTTTAAAGAGTTTGAATGAGGCTTTAATTTTGAAAATCAAATCTCTTTCCTCATCAATAGAAGATCTTAAGAAGCATACACATGAGCTAAATCATTTGCATGATTCTTCTATTGACTCTTGAAAGAAACAAAATAATGATCTTATTTCTAGAATTGCTTTATTTGAAAAAGAGAATTATGCTTTAAATGCTAAATTTGATTCTCTTACTTGTTTGCATGATGATTTGCTATTAGAACATGATATTCTTAAGACCAAATTCATGCATACTCACTCTAGAGATATTCATCATTCTAGTGTGTCACATGTTCATAATCATACTCATTCCGATACATGTGCACACACTAGTATTAGGTGCTTCTATTGCTCTCATATTGGACACATGAGCTTAACTAGTCCTATTCGTAGGAGTTTTTCTACCAATGCTAGAGTAAATAGTATATGGGTCCCTAACGCTAACAAATGTGGATCCAAGTTTATTTGGATACCAAAGTCTTCGCCTAATATTGTAGGTGGAGCTTCTTATATCGGGACATAGCGCCGAGGAGCATGTTGGTGGTTGCAAAGCTCAAAGGTTATCTTCCAAGCAATTGCACCAACACAAGCGTGGCCACTAAAGCCACTTTGGTAACATGCTAAGCGATTCTCTTTAAATTGTTTATATTTATAGAATCTAGCATGTTTCACTTGATGTCTTGCTACTAGCTCACATTGATATCCTTTAGTTGCCTTTTATATAAATCATTGTGAGATATAATACTAGCATGCTTAGTTAATTTTCTTATTAATTCTTTTATCTAGCATGACTAGTTACTCGGCTTAAATGATTAGTTCACACTATGTAGTTTATCACTCATTTTCTATTAGTGTGACACATTTATATATGCATGCTCATTATTCTTAATCTTTTATAAACCATGCATATCACTCTAGTCCGTAGAAGCTTGGTTTTGATTTGAGTTAATATGATTTTAACTCTCCGTCTTTAAAGTTTTTGAGATAGTTACTTCTTGCCGATTTGCATTCGATATGTCACATTTATCTTAATCGGTATTTGTGAATATATGTGGTTAGCACAAGCTTCTTATCACTTGACAAGTATACACTTATACTTCTATTTTAACCTTGTGCTTGGATAATATATTCATCATTGATTCTCACATTTTATTTTGATTATCTTTTTGAGAATCAATTATGTCTTTGCCTAATAAAGCTTATTTATATGTGTTTTGAATTTGTGATAGTTTTTCAAACATTCATTAAGGATATATGACCATATTCTTATGTTGATATATATTTTTTTAATATCTTTATGTGGACATATGAGTTAAGCTAAAGTTTTATATTGACTTGAAGAGTATTTAATTATACTTATTACCTTCAAACTTGTGCTTATCTCATACTTTAGCTATTGATTCCTTTGACCAAATTTGTACTTCTTGAATCAATTAGCTTCTTCCTTAAAGTCTTCTTTTGATGATATCTTCTTGACTTTTTGGTTGGCATTATGGATACATGTTCTTAATTAATTTTTGATCTTTTTATGTATGCCTATTCGTGATATATATAGTTTCTTATATAAATGATTCCTAACTTTTGATATTTATTTGTTTTATACCTTTAAGTTGGGATGTTGAGAGAAAATGTTTATTAGTGTCTTGTTTATGACTATTTATGGAAGTTCTTTTAAGGATCACATGATTTTGTGCTTTACCTTGCTTATTAAATTTACCTCCTTAATTAGTGCACTTTTTCTAGTTTATATTTTTATATTTCACTATGGTGCACTATGAAAGCTTTTGAAAAATGTGTCTCTTGCTATCTTTAGCTCTTAATTAGCTTTCTTGATCTTAATGATCTTTCTTTGCTTATTTCTTGGGCATATGCTTCTTTTGAATTATTGTTGTCCAATGATGTTTTTGTAGCACATGAGAATACATGTAATTGTTACATCATATTTCTCATGACTTTAGCTACTATGGTTTGAGCTTTTATGTTGAGATTTTATATTTCTAGAGAATACACTTATGTCATAATGGCTATAATATTTTGCATTCTCTGGATCGATCTATTATTTCATTATCCTTGACCAATCTCAATACTTGGCAAAGAAATTTATTTTATCATTTTTATGAATATCTTTTCAGCCATATTTTGATAAGAGTTAGTTCATTTTTTTTTGCTATCTTCTTGCTCTTATCATTGCTTAGTAAAGAGTCTATAAATCATTTTGATCATTCGAAATGTATGTCCCTAATTGTGAATTCTATACTTAAGCAAGTATCTTTAGTGTTTGTGACTTAAGATTTAATGAGCATTTTTATCTTGTTAATGACTTACCTCATTAATCTTAATTAGTTATGTAGCTTGCTTAGTTATGATATATTGTTAAGCTATATAATCTATGTTCACATTCACTCTTCAAGCTATTGTTTTTCGTTTCAATCTATATATGATATGCTAGTTTCCAAAAACAAGTTGTATGAATTGTCTTGATGTGATTTGTTTATTTTTAGATACGCATGTCTTGTTCTCTAAAACTAGTTTAACAAACATTTGATTTGATCTTGTTTTTTAAAAGAGGTTTGTGATTCCTTACTTTAACTTTCTTCCATACTAGTTATTAGTATCTCTTAAATTTCTCTCACTTTTGAGTCATGATTTCATCGTATTATCATTTACATCTCTTCTTGACTAAAGATGATATTATTCGTCTTTTGACGATATTGTAGCCTTATATGCATTGACCAAAGGGAAGAAATCCATAGTTGATTTACCCCCAAATTCTTTAATTATATATTTTATGCTATAAGTGCTTTGGAACTAGACACATATTTTTAGGGGGAGCAAATTAATTGATTTAATTTATTTATACCCTGTAATATGTCGTATACCTAGTTCATCATGGACCCATATTTTTTTCTATTTTCATATCCTTTTGATTGAGGTCATAATATTTTTATTTGTGAAGGATTTATGAGAGTATATGCAATTGTCTTCATCATATTATCTCTCTTTTATATGGGTTAAATAAGTCATCTTGTTAATATTAACTTTCATATCTTATCTTGATGACTATTATGCTTTCATTATTTTGGCTTTCCTTATATGCTTAATTGATTTGGCTTTTCTTATTGAGGACTTACCTAAAATTTATGTTTATCTATATTGGTAATACTTTGAGGGGGAGCATTCAAGTCGACTGAATGTCTCTTTCTCAAGTATTTTTTTCCTTTACCTTCATATTTATCTAAATAATATTCACATAGCATGATAAAGAAATTGAGTTCAAATGCATTAACTTGGGTAAGCAAATAGATTTTGCAAATAAAAAGATTATTTTATATCGATTGCTCTATTTCACTGATCATTCATTATTTGTTCCATTATTTATTTGTGGACAATTTTGACTTTCAAATGGATTTTTGATCAACGTTTCAAGTTTATATTTCAAATGGTATTAAGTTTATATCTTCAAACTATCTCAATTGGCATTTTTTTAATATCAATTATTTTGCAATTGTCTAATCCTCATGGGCTTTTGACTGAAATTCTTGATTGAAATCTTTTATTTCAATTGGTATATCGCTTCCTTCCAAAACTAGAGTTTTAATTCATATAATATTATGTTTTGGAGTTTCTTTCTTGGATTTCAAGTTGGTAAAACTATTTTTTTGACTGTTTATCAATTTTATTTGTTTTACCAACTATATTGTGTTTTGACATGTTTCTTTTAAAAATTTGATGTTCTACATTGGCAATGTAGCTTTATAAACTTGTCATTACACCCTTCTCCCATTGTTTTTCATTCGTATATCTTGATCATGATTGCGTATGACTTCCCCATGCTCTGATTTCTATGCTTGAGATTGATTTTATTTTATCTCTTAGTACGGGAGAGCCTATTTTTGATCATGTCAAAGGGGGAGAAGTAAGTTTAAGTATGTATTTATAAGTAATCGAAGTAGTATGCTTTTAGTGATATTGCTTATGTCTTTTGTATATTAGTGATACATGCATCTATTGTGTCCATACTAAACTTAACCGATTTGCCATAATAAAAAAGGAGGAGATTGTTGGCCCAACGATTGTACCATGTTTTTGAATATAGTTAATATGTTAAGTTTAGCATTTTATTATCACTAATCTTCATACTATCGCTATAGCATTTCTACTTATACTTATACCTTTGGTGATATGTGCCTATTGGTTTACATATTAGTGATATGAGCTTATCTATCTTAAATTTAATCGGGTTGCCAAAATCAAAAATATGTTTTTGATTGTGGTCATTCAATTAAGTTTAATCATTATGATATCACTAACATTTATGCTATCACGTTAGCACTTATACTTAAACTCAACATTGTCCTAATGTACATTAAACTTATTATACTTGCTACTATGTATATTGCTTTGTTCGTCTAACATGTACATGCAGAAAAGCAATAAGCAAGATCAATGTGGACATACACAATGAAGAAATCATGGTGGGCTAAAGACGACGGATCCCACAAGATTTCTCTGAACTATCCGACGACTGATGGAACTGGGGATTCCCAGGACCCTTCCTTTGGTGTGCGTATTGATCGATAGAAAGTTAAACCGATCTAATACGTGTTCTAACCCTTCATAGGCGAAAACTAGGGTTCACGAATTATACCTGCGGCAGAAAGGAGACATGTAATTTCTGGCAAGCTCGAGCGGACGACCCCAAGATCTTCTGCACGTATTCCTTCCTCGAGTTGGACGTCGTATGGGCGACGATCTCCCAACCTTTTCTTCTCCTTGGCAGCCCTCTCTTTCTCTCCTTACGTGAATCACGAATTTAGAGAAAGTTTCAGATTTTTGATCCGTAATAATGCGGCCAAAGAATAGAGGATATATATAGGCTACGGCAGGGACCATGAGGAGAAATTAGGGTTAGGCCTCTTAACGGATCTGGATATCCCGTGTTCAGCCTGAACGCACAATCCAGGCCCATTAACAATAGCTCGGTCCACTAATGAGCTATTGTTGCACTACCTCCCTAATCCTAAATTATGTTTGTGGGCTCCTTTTATTATATGCTCGTTTGGCTCCCCATGTTAAGATATCGTATGTCCGTCGATCAAATTAAGTTACTGACAACTATATTGATTCGACATTTTTTATCCTTAAGTAGTACCGCTCAACTTTATTTGTCATGTCGGATATAATCCACCTGCAGGATTTACATGACAATCCTTATGAGCTCCTTAAGGGGACATCATCAACCCGATGTATCGGGACATGGATTCCATTTATAATCAACAGCCCATCATACATACAATGTTATTACCCAATTCATAGAGGTTGTTGATCCATAATGAATCTCACTCTTTTATGAGTCAAAATAATGCACACTGCATATACATGTCTGTTATTATATCCGGGTTAAGAGCACAAGCATCCATAATAACAGAGGTGTTTGTTCTCTTATGTAGTCAGTACAAAGAGAACAACCTCAAGTGGTCCTGTTCAATACACACAAAGTGTACTAGTGTAAACCTATAGTCAAGATAGACTAATACCAGATTACACTATAACCTTTCCAGTAGATTGTCCAAGTCCATCTAGGTTGTGAACTATTTATATACTCCATAGGGAACTGATTATATGATCTTCTGTGTGACACCACACACCATATTATCTACAATATAGAATATCAGACATTTGCATTAACACTTGCAACAAATACAATATGCAAACATTTGCCCATATGATTCTCATTCAAAATTTAAGGATATAAGGTTACTAAAAAAGTGATGCTTTTAGTATATAACCCTAACAATCTCCTACTTATACTCAAAGCATTGCTTTTCAGTATACTGTTACAAATCTTCCACTTATAGTTAAAGCCATGCTGCTACACATCTGACTCCCATTCCCTCAACATGACTATCAAAAGCCTTAGCTGGTAAGCTTTTTGTATAGGGATCAACTAGGTTGTCGGTTGATGCTATCTTGATCACAGCAATTTTTTCTTTCTTTACGAAATCTCGTATCAGGTGGTACTTGTAGGAACGAAATCGTAAAGCACAATACTCTAGAGGGGGGTGAATAGAGTAGGCAGCAGAAAATTGCTAATAAAAAAATGCTAGCAGTAAGATCACAGAATAATAATCACAACTAAGTAAAGTAAAGGCAGAGATAAGAAAGCAAACACATAGACAGCGATGTATACTGATTTTCCTCTGTTGAGGACTAATCCAGTCTGTAGAACTCTTGCTACCAGTTGAATCCACTATTGGCAAATCGCAAGTTTTCTTACGAAGTCCTTGTAACTTCTACAACGCGAGCTTTGATACGAAGAACTCGTCCAACTTCAAATGTGAAGAGGTATTCTTTAATCAAGCCTTCTGATTACAATCTCTCAGAAACTTCTAGACCGTACCGCACTGGCAAATCGACTAGAGGATTGTAATTGGCTTGGGATCTGAAATTTAAAGCTCAAGAAAAACTCTTTTGGAATACTGAAAGCTTTAGATAGAGAGAAGATTGAAAGTGAATGAGTGAGTTAAAATGATCGAAATCCTTCTCTATTTATAGGAATTCCAAAGACAGACTTCTGGCAGAATTCGGGCAGAATTCGGACAGAACTCTATGAGGAAATCTCGGTCAAATCCGCAACTGCAGGAGGACCAAGTTCCAGATAATTCAAAAATCAAACTGCCACCAATCGAACTCTGGCCGAACTCTGGCTGAACTCTGGCCGAGTTCTGTCAGGGTTAGGTTAGGGTTTTAAAATCAATTTTTGGGGATTTTTGAAAACCTTTTTGAAAACCGTTTTGAAGTTTTTATTTAAAAGAATGTTTTTCAAAACAAATGATATTTTAAAAGTATTTTGAAAACATTTTGGAATAGCCTATTTGCTAGTACGACTCAGTGTACAACGTATTCCTAGACTCAATAAAATAAAAAATACATTGCTTAAAGGAAATACAGACTCGAGCAGGCAAACATAGCTTCGGTCTTGAACTGTGTAGATAGCTGTTCTTGTTCATGTCCAAGAGTCCGATACATCCTGACTAGCTTCAAATATCCAGACAGAGTTTGATCAATTATTAAAATCAGGTTGACCATATGACCAATGGGCCAACAATCTCCCCCATTTCGATAATTGACAAACTATGAATGATATAACATTTAAGCTTGAAAATAGAATAAAAAAAATAGTACATGTCCTGTATTTTCTCAAATGAATGTTAGATCTTTATTTTTCTCTCCCGTTGTCATTTAGCAAAATAATTGCAAAAGAAGAAAAACTCCCCCGCAATCAATGCATAAATAACAAATAGTGAAGAAACACAAGAAAATTTGAATGACATCACATGCATATATTTGTACTCAGGCAGTTTATAATAAACAAAGAATTATGTCACAGGCAGTTTTATAGTAGAGAAGCAGATAAAGAAATGTTAAGTAAATAAACTGATGTGAACCATAAACTACGAAATCCATAAAGATAATGATAAAGATGTTCAGATGACATCAATAAAAACAAATCCAGTACAAGTCCTCAAAAATACTGATAATAAAGTCTGAAAATAGATAAACTTGGAATGTCGGAGCATTTCCAAGTGTACAGTAGATAATGTCTAAGTCTCATATCAACTAACATATCAAAACTCCTCCTCCTCATCATCATCATCAGTATGATGACCAGCATGTCCAGAAGGACCAACGCCAGAAGTACCCGCGCCAGAAGGGTGAGAAGGAGCGCCAGTGTAAAACTCACCAACATAATCACGAGGAGGAGCACGGTCAGAACGGTACCAATCATATGCATTACCGGGCTGGAAGTAGGTATGAACAGCCTCATCCTCACAGAGGTAACCAGAGAAAGCTGGATCTCTAGGGATGGAACCGGCTGAATGTCCAGTCTGGGCGAAATGAAGATCAACTAATGAATTTACAATCGCCTGATAACGGGTGACGCCGCGGAACTCACGCTCGCGAGCCATGTCCGTCATCGAGACGTGCAAATCTGAAAGGTGCTGGTGTATGCCCTCAAAAGTCATAGCATACTGCTGAGGAGGTGGAGGAGGTGGAGCAGTAGCAGGAGCAGGAGGAGGAGCAGATGCAGTCATACTGCTACGAGATAACTTGAGAACCTTGGGCTCAGGGTCTTGAGCACAAGTAGATAAATCAATGTCGAAACGCTGGAAGATGCGTAGGAGAATCATCGCATAAGAGAGATTTCTATCTCTTGCACGACAACGTCCCATCATCTGAATAATGGTCTTAGGGGCAAAAAATGGAATCCCCTTAAGAATGTGATACATAGCAGATAATTCAAGAGACGTGACATCATCCTTCGAAGTAGACTTTGGAAGGAGAGTAGAATAAATGATACGGTGCAATTCATAATTAAACAAGTTCAGGTTGTTTGCCTTGAATTTTTCAGAGCGAACTCTATCAGGTGCACAAAGTTCAGCTTTGAAACTTGTAAGTGTCGTGCCTTCGGGGAAATCAAACTCAGTGATGTCAACAAGCGGTTCACCTTCGTTGGGAATACCAAGGATCTCCGCTAAGAGAACATCATTGAAATTGATATCTAATCCTCTAACACGTGTGCTTACATCAAAAGTGTTTAATATGATATTGCAGTAAAACAATCTAATGGCATTAGTTGCTACGGGAAAACAGAGTTTAACAAAATACTGTAACCCTAATGCCTCAAAGAAATGGCGATGATCAGGAAATACAGTCCACTTGATGGGTGCGCCTGTGCATATGGATCTCATGGAGAAGTCTCCATACCACAGTAAGGCTTGGTCTAGGGTTTGAAAGTAAAACCCGTCGAACGTGCCGTCGCTAGATTGGACCGACGAAAATAGGGAATTAGTCGGTGGATCCAAAAATGAACCTTCCTCACTAGGGTTGGTTGTCTTCTTCCTCTTAAAGGGGTTGAATCCCTTAGGTGCCATTTGTGCAAATAGAAGTAAATATGCACTAATTGAAAAGTGGAGAAAGATGGAGTTATACCTCCCGAAATCAAAGTATGTCGAAGAGAACGACGAACTCCGCATGAATCTAAAGTTTGGATTGATTTCACCACTTGGATTAGAAGATAGGGGGTGGTGAAAAGCTAGGGTTCGGGGCTCCTTCGCGGCTGCTGTTGCTGGTTATGATGTAGTTTAGAAGCAATGAGGAAGAAAGGCTCTCGGGTTCTGGTATATATAACCTGACACCCTCAACCAAACTCGGGCCAAATTCGGTCCGAAGTCTGGCCGAATTCACCTGGGTTTGGTTTGAAATACTTTCTTTTTCATTGGCTCATTTTAAATATTTAATTCAAAGATTAGTAATTTCAACCTTCAACTAACATAATTAATATTATTTTATAGATTAAATATCATTACACAGCGACTGTTTCAGATTGGCTGTAGGAGTACTGTCCCAGCTGGCGGAGGTTCACCGGGGAACTCTTAAGTACCGCTTCGCTTCAACCGTAGTTGTGGTGACAGACAGACTCTTTATTGGCTTATCTCTAACACAGTTTTTGCATATTGAAATAAAATCATAAAATAAAATTAATTAATATTATTGACGTCCAAAATTCCTAATTCTCGACGTAAATAATTGAAACAATCTTCTGCTAGAGGTTTTGTGAAAATGTCAGCTAATTGATTCTCAGTATCTATGTATTCAAGGTCAGTATCTCCATTTTGATGATGATCTCTAAGAAAATGATGTCTAATCTCGATATGTTTAGTACGAGAATGACATACATGATTCTTAGTCAAATTAATAGTGCTCGTGTTATCACAGAAAATGGGAATATGTGTATAAAATAAATCATAGTCTTCCAAGGTTTGTTTCATCCACAAAATCTGAGCACAACAACGTCCTGTGGCGATATACTTAGCCTTTGTTGTTGACAGGGCTATAGAATTTTGCTTTTTACTAAACCATGAAACTAAAGCTTTGCCTAAGAAATGACATGTGCCACTGGTACTTTTTCTATCAACTTTGCATCCAGCAAAATCTGCATCCGAATAACCAGTAAGGTCAAAGGACTTAGTTTTGGGATACCACAAGCCAACAGAAGAAGTGTCCTTAAGGTATCGAAAGATACGCTTAACTGCGCACAGATGTGATTCCTTTGGATTAGCTTGAAAACGTGCACACAGGAAAATATAAATATTATATCTGGACGACTAGCAGTTAAATAAAGTAAACTACCGATCATACCTCGATACTTACGTGTGTCGACCGGCTTGCCTTGTTCATCAATATCAAGCTTTGTTGAAGTTGCCATCGGAGTGCCAATAGGTTTGACATTGTCCAGATTGAACTTCTTTAGCAAATCTTTTGTGTATTTGGCTTGATTTACGAACGTCCCATTGTTAGTTTATTTGATTTGCAGTCCGAGAAAGAATTTCAGCTCTCCCATCATGCTCATCTCAAACTTATTCTGCATACACTTAGAAAATTCTTGACATAGATATTCATCAGTAGATCAAAATATGATATTATCTACATAGACTTGTATTAAAAAAAGCTTACCATTAAAGGACTTAATAAAAAGTGTAGTGTCAACCTTGCCTTTTGAAAAACCGTTGTCAAGTAGGAAAGAGCTTAGTCGATCATACCAAGCACGAGGGGCTTGTTTCAAACCGTACAAAGCTTTCTTCAACTTGAAAACATGATTAGGGTTTTTAAAATCTGTGAAACCTGGAGGTTGTGCTACAAAAACTTCTTCTTTTATAAAACCATTTAAAAATGCACTCTTGACATCCATTTGAAATAATTTGAAATCATGAAAACATGCAAATGCACATAACATGTGAATGGATTCTAATCTCACAACTGGGGAATAAGTCTCATCGTAGTCGATACCTTCTTCTTGATTGTATCCTTGAGCTATGAGTCGAGCCTTATTACGAGTCACTAAACCATTCTCATTTAGTTTATTTCGAAATACCCAACGGGTGCCAATGACCAGACGATCAATAGGCTTGGGAACAAGTTCCCAAACTTGATTCCGTTCAAATTGGTTGAATTCCTCTTGCATAGCATCTATCCAAAAACTATCACTACATGCTTCATCAATAGTTTTGGATTCTAGCTGTGAAATAAATGCAACACTAGAAATAATATCTATACTGGATGTACGAGTACTTACACCTTTGGTAATGTCACCAATTACCAAATCCTTTGGATGATCAGCTGTAAATTTTAATCTTTTCGGCAGACTCTGAAGGTAGCTGGTTCCTGAATCTTCTCTAGGAGGATCAGCTAGTGCCGAGCTTGGTTGAGAATCAGCTGTTGTTGAGCTTGGTACAGTTGGATCTTCGTCATTGTCATCGATAGTCATTTGATTTAGTTCATCAAAAGTGACGTTGATTGACTCTTCGATGATCATGGTTCGTTTGTTGAAGACTCTGTATCCTTTGCTCTTGGCCACATAACCTAAAAATATACCTTCATCGGCCTTTTCGTCAAACTTTCCCAAATTGTCTTTTGTATTAAGAATAAAACATTTACAACCAAATATTCTAAAATATGAAACAGATGGAATTCTATCAAACCATAACTCAAATGGAGTCTTCTTCGATTTGGGTCGAATTAGAACTCTATTGAGAACAAAGCAAGATGTATTGACAGCTTCAGCCCAGAAATATTTGGGTAAACTAAACTGATTTAACATCACTCTGGCCATTTCGGATAGAGTTTTGTTCTTACGTTCCACAACTCCATTTTGTTGTGGAGTCCTAGGGCAGGAGAACTCGTATACAAAGTCGTGTGTGTCATAAAACTGCTCAAACTCTGTATTTTCGAATTCGCCACCATGATCGCTTCTTATACGAGTGATCATGTAACCTTTTTCATTCTGAACTTTCTTGCAAAAGGCGATAAATTCGGATAATACATCATTCTTGCGTGTCAAGAAGTATACCCACGTGTATCTAGAGAAATCATCTACAATTACGAAAGCATAAAGCTTACCTCCGAGGCTAGCAACTCTGCTAGGACCAAATAAGTCCATATGAAGCAATTGTAGAGGTCTAGTAGTACATACTGCGTTTACTGACTTGAATGTGGATCTGGTAGCTTTGTTCTTTTTACATTGGCTGCATACCGAATCCTTCTTGAATGTAATGTCCGGTAAACCGCGTACTAGCTTCTTTATGGATAATCTTGATATTGTGTCCATATTTGCGTGACCGAGTCTCATATGCCACAGATAACTCTCATCGTTTTTAGCCATTAAGTATCTACCGAAAGAAACATAGCCTTCCTTCTTTTTCTTCGACAGTGTTGCAAATAGTGTAGCGTCACCGGTCATATGCCGTGAGCAACCGCTGTCGAGGATCCATTTTTTTTCTAGCATGTGAAGGGTGTTCCACCTACAAAACAGTTTGCAGATAAAACTTTTGGTACCCATTTCTTGTAGGGTCCTGAAAGTTAGCCTTTGGTATCCAAGCATAAATATTTAAATCAACAAGCTTTCTGATTCTACATGCAGATGAAATATGACCAATGAGGCCACAATAATGACATTTTGCATGTTGAGTGTTAAAAGCTGAGTGGTGTGCATGGTTGGTAGGTTTAGGTTTTCTAGTATAGAAGAAAGCATGCCTATAATCCTGTTTGGGCTTAAACTTTTGGGGTAAAGGTTTGATAGGGTTAGGTCTGATAGTGTTTGGCTTGAAAATGTTCCGATTTTTCGGTAAGTGACACGTGTTAAGATAGGAAGCAGCAGGCTCAGGCTGGTTTCCTAACCTAATTTCTAATCTTTTGGAAGTGTCAAATAACTTAGTATAATCAGAAGTGAGTGTTTCCATTCTGATTTGTGCACTTTGAAGACTTTTCTTCTCTTTAGAAAGTTCTTCCTTGAGTTGGTCAATAACTTTGTCTTTCTCTTCAGATGACTTGGTAGTCTCGTGTAATAAGAGCTTTATTGAAGAAAGCTCACCAGACTCACTAACATTATTTCTAACCTCAGCTAGTAGGTCGGTAAGTCTACCTATTTCACCTTTGTACTCTTTGAGTACCTTCTTAGAGGTCTGATACTTGTTACGCAGTTTTCTGTAATCAGTCATCAGGTCACTGAAGGCATCTCCTAATTGATCAAAGGTGAAGTCATCATAAGTATCAACTACAGGTTCAGTAGGTACCTGATCGGATGCCATAAAACATACGTTTGCAGCGTCTTCTGATTGTCCGTCTTCTGAGTCGCTGGCTTCACTTTCATGCCATATGTTGGTATTGGCATATCTCCTAGATGTTGATCTCTTCAGGTTCCCTTTTTCATACCTGTTGCTCTTCTTGCTTGATGATGAGTTTGTAGGACAATCCTTCTTCATGTGTCCCTTCTTCTTGTAGCCGTAGCAGACATCATCATCTTGATACCAGTTGTTGCTGCTGTTGTTTTCTTTGGCTCTCTTCTCGTATCTCATGAATCTTTTGAATTTCCTTGCTAGGAGTGCTTGATCTTCAGCATCAGATTCACTGCTGTCTGAGTCACCTTCAGCAGCTTTTCTGTGCTGAGCCTTGAAAGCGATCGTCTTCTCCTTTGGTGCAGGTTCTTCAAAATCTTGTAGCTCCAGTTCATAAGTGAGTAGCTTACCCATGAGTACTTCAAGGGACATAGATGAGAGGTCGTTCCCTTCAATGATTGCAGTAGCCTTCGGAATCCAGTTCTTGGTAAGTGCTCACAGGAGTTTGCAAATCTTTTCATGGTTACTGTACTCTTTGCCTAGGGAGGACAAAGGATTTACAATATCCAAGAATCTTTCGAACATTTGAGTAACTGTTTCGTTGGGCTTCATCTTGAACACCTCATACTCTTGAGTAAGTCTGCTGACTTTAGATTCTTTGACTTGAGTCGTGCCTTCATGTGTGACTTCAAGTAGCTTCCACACTTCATTAGCCGTTGTGCAGATAGACACCCTGTTAAATTCAGTTCTGTCTAAAGCACAAAATAGAGCATTAATAGTACGTGCGTCGAGACTGGCCTTTTTTTCCTCCTCTGTATATCTGCTATGGGGTTTTTCAACTAATAATCCATCAACATTTATACGAGGTGGCTTTTGATAGCCATCAATAACAATAGACCATAAATCAAAGTCAAGAGATTTCAAGAAGAAACTCATCTGTGTTTTCCAATTGGTATAGTTTGTACCATCAAACAGTGGAGGTCTGTTTGTGGCCTGGCCTTCACTTATGAATTTCACAGTTGCCATGTGTTGTGCTGTGATCTATATAACAGTTAATAAAATGAATAAATAATTGCACTGTTACCTTGCTTTACCTGTAACACCCGCTCTGATACCAATTGTAGGAACGAAATCGTAAAGCACAATACTCTAGGGGGGTGAATAGAGTAGGCAGAGGAAAATTGCTAATAAAAAATGTTAGCAGCAAGATCACAGAATAATAATCACAACTAAGTAAAGTAAAGGCAGAGATAAGAAAGCAAACGCAAAGACAGCGATGTATACTGGTTTTCCTCTGTTGAGGACTAATCCAGTCGGTAGAACTTTTGCTACCAGTTGAATCCACTATTGGCAAACCGCAAGTTTTCTTACGAAGTCCTTGCAACTTCTACAACGCGAGCTTTGATATGAAGAACTCGTCCAACTTCAAATGTGAAGAGGTATTCTTCAATCAAGCCTTCTGATTACAATCTCTCAGAAACTTCTAGACCGTACCGCACTGGCAAATTGACTAGAGGATTGTAATTGGCTTGGGATCTAAAATTTAAAGCTCAAGAAAAACTCTTTTGGAATACTGAAAGCTTTAGATAGAGAGAAGATTGAAAGTGAATGAGTGAGTTAAAATGATCGAAATCCTTCTCTATTTATAGGAATTCCAAAGACAGACTTCTGGCAAAATTCGGGCAGAATTCGGACAGAACTCTATGAGGAAATCTCGATCAAATTCGCAACTGCAGGAGGACCAAGTTCCAGAGAATTCAAAAATCAAACGGCCACTGGCCGAACTCTGGCCGAACTCTGGCCGAGTTCTGTCAGGGTTAGGTTAGGGTTTTAAAATCAATTTTTGGGGATTTTTGAAAACCTTTTTGAAGCTTTTGTTTAAAAGAATGTTTTTCAAAACAAAGATATTTTAAAAGTATTTTGAAAATATTTTGGAATAGCCTATTTGCCAGTACGACTCAGTGTACAACGTATTCCTAGACTCAATAAAATGAAAAATACATTGCTTAAAGGAAATACAGACTCGAGCAGGCAAACATAGCTTCGGTCTTGAACTGTGTAGATAGCTGTTCTTGTTCATGTCCAAGAGTCCGATACATCCTGACTAGCTTCAAATATCCAGACAGAGTTTGATCAATTATTAAAATCAGGTTGACCATATGACCAATGGGCCAACAGTACTGGCACTCAATGTGTTTGCCAGTCTTATGGGCTCGTGGTTCCTTCGAGTTTGCAACTGCACCACAATTATCACAATAAAGTGTAATAGACTTAGGCAAACTAGGTACCACATCCAATTCCAACAGAAAGTTTCTGAGCCAAACTACTTCTTTGGCTGCCTCAGAGGCTGCCACATACTCGGCTTCCATGGTGGAATCAGCAATACATTTTTGCTTGATACTCCTCCACACAATGGCTCCACCTCCCAAAGTAAACACATAACCTGAGGTAGATTTCCTGGAATCCCTATCTGAATGAAAATCTGAGTCTGTATACCCCAAGGGAACTAAACTATCTGCCTAGTATCTGCCTGGTAAACTAGCATATACTCTTTAGTCCTTTTCAGGTACTTTAAAATATGCTTTACGGCAGTCCAGTGCTCTTGTCCTGGGTTAGACTGATATCTGCTGACCATGCCTACGGCAAAGCAGATGTCTGGTCTCGTATATAGCATTGCATACATTAAGCTTCCTACTGCTGAAGCATAAGGAACTGCCTTCATGTTCTCTATCTCTTTAGCTGTCCTCGGACACTGCTCCTTTGATAGAGCAATTCCATGTCTAAAAGGTAAGAAACCTTTCTTAGAATTTTGCATACTAAAATGAGTTAGTACAGTATCGATATAGGAAGCTTGGGATAAGCCCAACATCCTTTTCTTGCGATCTCGTAGAACTTTGATCCCAAGGATGTGACCTACTTCTCCCAAGTCCTTCATATCAAACTGTTTGGATAACCATACCTTTACATCAGATAACACCTTCACATTGTTTCCAATGAGCAAGATGTCATCCACATAAAGTACTAGGAACACCACCACATTTCCGTCACACTTTCTGTATACACATGATTCATCCTGACATTGATCAAATCCATAGTATTTTATCACCTGATCAAAATATATGTTCCAAGATCTGGAAGCTTGCTTAAGTCCATAAATGGACTTCTTGAGCTTACAAACAAGATGCTCCTGGCCCTTTTCAATGAACCCGTCTGGTTGCTTCATATAGATGTCTTCCTCAAGACTTCCATTAAGGAAAGCAGTCTTGACATCCATTTGCCAAATCTCATAATTGAGATGAGCTGTAATAGATAAAAGAATCCGAATAGACTTAAGCATGGCTACAGGAGAAAAGGTTTCCTCATAATCGATACCCTCTTTTTGGGTAAAACCTTTTGCTACAAGCCGAGCTTTAAAGGTTTCAACCTTACCGTCTGAACCTCTTTTTCTCTTATAGACCCACTTGCATCTAATGGCTTTTATACCAACGGGTGGTTCTACAAGCTCCCAGACCTGATTAGAATCCATAGATTCTATTTCAGATATCATTAATTTTTGCCAAGACTCTGCATCTTTATCTTGGAGTGCTTCATTGTAGGTACAGGGATCATAATCCTGTTCCTCAGGGACGAAGTCTGACGACTCTCCCAAGAACATATATCTATCAGGTTGTATCACAACCCTTCCACTACGACGAGGCACTATCGGTTGTGGTATAACATTTGTGACACGTTGTGCAGTTATTTGTGGTTCATCCTCTTGTACTCTTGGTACTGAAGTACTTGGTGTCTCACGTCTCAGTTCTTCTAGAACAACTCTACTTGTGGGTTTATGGTTCATCACATAGTCTTCCTCTAAGAATCGGGCATTGGTGCTAACAATGACCTTCTAATCCTTAGGACTATAAAATAAATCTCCTTTCGTTCCTCTTGGATAGCCTACAAACAAGCGTACTTCTGTACGAGATTCTAACTTATCTGCTTTTCCATTCAGCACATGTGCTGGACTACCCCAAATGCGAACATGTTTCAGACTAGGCTTACGCCCAATCCACATCTCTGTGGAAGTAAGAGGTACTGACTTAGAAGGAACCAAGTTCAAAATATAAGCTGCAGTCTCTAAGGCATATCCCCAAAACGAATCTGGCAAATCCGAATAACTCATCATTGATCTAACCATCTCCATAAGAGTTCTATTCCTTCTTTCGGCTACACCATTCTGCTGGGGCGTTCCAGGTGCAGTCAATTGGAATGCAATCCCAGCCTCTGATAAATAATTCCTAAACTCTCCAAAGAGGTACTCGTTACTACGATCTGATCGTAATGACTTGATACATTTTCCATGACGTTTCTCCGTTTGAGCCTTGTACTCTTTGAATTTTTCAAAGCACTCAGACTTACGGCACATCAAATAAATGTATCCATACCTTGAATAATCGTCAATAAATGTGACAAAATATTCAAAGCCACCTCTAGCTTGGATAGTCATGGGTCCACACAAATCAGAATGAACCAATTCCAACACATCTTTGGCCCTATATCCCTTTGCCGTAAAAGGCCTTTTGGTCATTTTACCTTCCAAGCAGGATTCACAGACTGGTAGTGCCTCCACTTCCAATAAACTCAAAGGTCCATCTTCAACTAGTCTTTGAATCCTTCTTAGGTTAATATGCCCCAATCGCAAGTGCCAAAGATACGTTTGGTTCATACAAGAAGGTTCTTTTCTCTTATTTAAGTTAGATGACATATTATTCATTTCCATAAGTTGCATTGTGGGCAAAATAGGATTAATGACATACAAATTATCAACCAATGCACCAGAACAAATAAAATGTTTATTCTTTCTAATAACAAAATTATCATTAAAATAAACTGAATATCCATCCTTAACTAACATAGAAACAGAAACTAAATTCCTTCTAAGTGAAGGTGCATAAAGACAATCTCTCAATGTCAAAGACTTATTTCTACCAAAAGATAAAGTAACATCTCCTAATACAACATCCGATACTTTTGTAGCATCACCCATGAACAAGCATATCTCTCCATCACTGAGCCATCTGGTTTCTGGAACCCCTGCAATGTATTGCAGATATGATTAGTGGCTCCTGTATCTACATACCAGGTGCCGGTAGATAACACCGCTAAACATGTTTCAACTACTAGCAAATAAGATATACCTTGTTTGTTCCCTTGTTTGAGAAGTGGACAACCAGTCTTCCAATGTCCTGACCCTTTGCACTTGAAACATTTGCCTTTCGGCTTTTTCACCGCGTCTTGAGGTCCCATGCCCTTCTTTGCTGAGTTTGCCTATTTCTGAATGTTATTCTTCTTCTTACCGCCTTTTGGCTTAGAAGTAGAAGCCTTTTCAGAAACAAAAACATGACCACTCTGCCTAAAGAGAGATTCAGCATCCTGTAGCTCTTTTGTAAGTTCTGCCAAACTATACAACCTTTTGTTCATGTTGTAATTAAGGCAAAAATTGTCAAAACTTTTAGGCAAAGTCCCGAGAATGATATCGACCTGGGATTCTCCATCGATTTTAGCTCCAAGGATCTCTATCTCATTCAGATGACCCATTATCTTGAGAACATGATCCCTTACTGGTGTACCCTCAGCCATTTTTGTATTCATCAAACATTTCATAGCAAACTGCCTAGCTGCTCTACTCTGATGTTCGAAGAGTTCCTTGAAGTTATACATCATGTCATAAGCAGTGGCCATGGCCTGATGCTGACGTTGCAGTACATTTGACATAGATGCCAGAATGTAACACCGTGCCATCTCATCTGTCTTTTTCCACTTTTTATAAGCCTCTTTGACCTCTTCATCAGAGTTAACATCAGGCTTAGGTGGGCATTCCTCAACAAGCACATATTTGTAATCCTCAGCAGTCAGAACAATATCTAAATTACGTTTCCAGTCAATATAATTAGGTCCAGTAAGTTTGTTTTCTTTAAGAATCACCATAAGTGGACTGAAAGAACCCATTTTTGAAATCCTGAGAATCACATAAATAAAATTATATAGGGCAAAAAAACTTTTTTGAATTAACTAAATATTGATTCCCTCAAAACAATAATAAGAAATTCACCAACACCTTGAACACCATAAATTTAGCATGCCACGATAGTGTGGACGTATACAAATTCAACTTTATTCAAAGTAGGTTTTTCTTATTAATTTTACTATCTTGTCAACATAATTTTATGACAAATAAAATTAATATACTGGTCTTGCTCTGGTCATACAAATAATAGCAGTGACTCCGATGGGGAGGATACCATTATTTGTATCTAAGTGTATTCCATTACTTAATACTAAGACCATTACCTTGTAACGAGTTCCTTCAGATGGAGAAGTGAACACATACTAGGTAACATTCTACAATTATCCCTAAGGAAGTTTGTACTGGTGATCCATAATTATACTCATCCGATATGGAGGAAAGCACTATAGCCAACACGCAAGTATAATTACATCACCGACAAACCAGTAATGGAGACCATAGGATTTAAACTAAATAAATATCCTCTCCCACTTAGTTATTTAACAATGAGGGTTTTTCTACTAGTTGATATTATGTCCATGTTGTCCATTATTAATGTAGGCTTGGTTTTTCAAAAAAACAACCACACAATAATAAACATGCATAATCAGAAAAAGCAAAATGACAAAAGTAAGAGAAAATATCCAACTATTATGGTCATCTTTGCTGCTCCGTCCTCAACTATCAGAATCCAAAATCTGGCGCAACGCAGATCTATTCGGGGTTCGACCTGGCCGGGCAGGTCGCGGGGTTCGGGACAGCGCCCCAGTTTTTTTATTATAAAGGTTTTGGCTGTCGATTCCTTCATCGAAAATCATCTGTCTGCCTCTGGACTGCTTAAAACCAGCATCTCGTCCGACGTCAGAAACAGCCACCACCGCCATCACGATTGATCAAAAATAATAAAAATTACATCAATCCTATGCCTCCTTAAGGAGTTTACACATAATCTAGATTACAAAATTAAAATAATAAGCACGATCAACCCTCGTGATTTTAATTACATCCATAGCAACAACAACATCCACGACATGTCCGTGGTTTAAACAACACAATCAAAAACATGCATTGGACCATAATAGTTGGATCTAAGATGTCTGCAAAATTGAGTTAGAACAGATCTACATCTATCGACTATTACACAGCGTAACTTTTATTGGACAACATGGATGTATCAATCAATACGTAGATCCAAAGTGGCTCTGATACAAATTGATGAAACCGGGGATTCCCAAGACCCTTCCTTTGGTGTGCGTATTGATCGATAGAAAGTTAAACAGATCTAATACGTGTTCTAACCCTTCATAGGCGGAAACTAGGGTTCACGAATTATACCTGCAGTGGAAAGGAGACAAGTAATTCCTGGCAATCTCGAGCAGACGACCCCAAGATCTTCTGCACGTATTCCTTCTTCGAGTTGGACGTCGTGTGGGCGACGATCTTCCAACGTTTTCTTCTCCTTGGCAGCCCTCTCTTTCTCTCCTTACGTGAATCACGAATTTAGAGAAAGTTTCAGATTTTTGATCCGTAATAATACGGCCAGAGAATAGAGGATATATAGGCTACGGCAGGGACCATGAGGAGAAATTAGGGTTAGGCCTCCTAACGGATCTGGATATCCCGTGTTCAGCCCGAACACACAATCCTGGCCCATTAACAATAGCTCGGTCCACTAATGAGCTATTGTTGCACTACCTCCCTAATCCCAAATTATGTTTGTGGGCTCCTTTTATTATATGCTCGTTTGGTTTCCCATGTTAAGATATCGTATGTCCGTCGATCAAATTAAGTTACTGACAACTATATTGATTCGATATCTTTTATCCTTAAGTAGTACCGCTCAACTTTATTTGTCATGTCGAATATAATCTACCTGCAGGGTTTACATGACAATCCTTATGAGCTCCTTAAGGGGACATCATCAACCCGATGTATCGGGACATGGATTCCATTTATAATCAACAGCCCATCATACATACAATATTACTACCCAATTCATAGAGGTTGTTGATCCATAATGAATCTCACTCTTTTATGAGTCAAAATAATACATACTGCATATACATGTCCGTTATTATATCTGGGTTAAGAGCACAAGCATCCATAATAACAGAGGTTTTTGTTCTCTTATGTAGTCAGTACAAAGAAAACAACCTCAAGTGGTCCTGTTCAATACACACAAAGTGTACTAGTGTAAACCTATAGTCAAGATAGACTAATACCAGATTATACTATAACCTTTCCAATAGATTGTCCAAGTCCATCTAGGTTGTGAACTATTTATATACTCCATAGGGAACTGATTATATGATCTTCTGTGTGACACCACACACCATATTATCTACAATATAGAATATCAGATATTTGTATTAACACTTGCAACAAATACAATATGCAAACATTTGCCCATATGATTCTCATTCAAAATTTAAGGATATAAGGTTACTAAAAAAGTGATGCTTTTAGTATATAACCCTAACAATACATCTCTGGAGCCACGCACTCGGGGTTCCGCTGCCCGGTCAGCGGACGGGGGTCGAGGGGGCAGCGCCCCTCGTCGGGGGTTCGAAGGCGAAGCCCCGAAAGGTATTCAGTTTTCACAAACTGGATATCTTTGGACAGCTGCCGCCAAGAGAAAAAGCCAGCACCTATCAAAAGAAGAAGCCAAGCCTTGCCATCATCATTTCAAGACTCTGAAGAAGCCTGCACCTGCTACAGTATTTCTGGAGTCTGTAATGAGTCTTAGGAATAATTGTAAACACAAGAAATGGATGGCAAAATTGAAAGCTATGGTAGAAATTAGCCCAGGATCATTTTCGGATAAATATCGGCATACCGACGGTATACCGGTCTATACTGACGGTATACCGATTTTGTTCACAGAAAGTTTCTGTCTACAAAATTGGCATACCGATCTATACCGACGGTATACTGATTCAGTGACGTTGAAAATCCAACGGTCGGATTTCCAACATTTAATGATCCCAACGACTATATTTCTAGCCGTTGCAATTCCAGACCGGTATACCGACGGTATGCCGGTTCGTACCGACGGTATACCGTTCGCTGACTGAAAAGTTGCCTTTGAGCTTTTTTCAATACTTTGGTTATAAATAGCCTTGAACCCCTTCATTCAAGGTTGGTGCTTTGAGCCAAATTTTTTTTAAACCACCAAAGCCTATCTACAAAAAACTCTACAAAGCTTTCATTTGCCATCCACAAATTGTATTAGAGTTATTGAGTTAAAAAGTAAGATCTTTATCTTGTATCTTGTTGTATAAGGAGATCAAAACCTATTGTGAAAGGTTGAAGTTGGAGAGTCTTCGTATCCAAACTCTCGGTTGAAGTCGGAGAGGCCTTCGGACTAAAGCTCTCATATAAGAAGTTGGCGAGTTCTTCGGATCCAAACTCGTGTGTAACTATTTACTCAAATAGTGGATTAAAGTCGGAGAGAGTTTTGGAACTGGAGTGCCCCTTGGGAGGATACCAGGATATATCGTGTGTCGGTATTATTGTTGCTTCTTCTCTTGCACTTATATTTTTAAATTGCCTATTAGCTTGTGCTAAGTGCTTGATTAGTTAGCTTGACCCTATTCACCCTCCCTCTAGGGTTCCTATAAGTTCTTCCCGATAGTATCCGTTTATTGGGTTAGATATTCCCGAATGAGATATTTCGAAATCCCATCAAATTCGAGTGGAATTTGAATTAGCATTGAGTTCATCCATAGGAGAATCAGGTTTTAAGTTAGATTGGATAGGTTCTTGAGGATTTTGTTTGACTTTTACGAACTTCTAGTTCGTGGAGATCTCGAACTTCTGTTCGAGAGCTTGGTAGGGATAGCCCAGTACTGTTCACCAATTCTAATAAGGAAGGAAGAAGGAAAAGAAGTAATAATAATAATAATAATAATAATAATAAGGAAAGTATTTATGTGTAATAATAATAATAGTAATAAGGAAAGTATTTATGTGTTTCTTCTCCTAATATATTTGTATATGCATATATAGCCATATATATACCTTCCCAAATATTTTTCTATATATATATATATATATATATATATATATATATATATATATATATATATATATATATATATTATATATGCCAGTGGTGCGGTGGCATACGGGTAAGACTACTGGCACTCGGGAGTGAGGGTGCGGGTTCGAGCCCCCACTCCCAGGGAGGTGGCTGGGTGGCATTGTCCACGGCCTCCTGGCCAAGGCTAGCTGGGTGGCGTTGTCCACGGGCCTTGGTTTATATATATATATATATATATATATATATATATATATATATATATATATATATATATGTTCTATTATATCCTAAAATTCTTAAATAATTCCACAACTATTTATCAACCATATAGTACAAGTTTACTTATTGTTGTATAAGTAATTCCCTATAACAATACTAAGGTATTTAATAATTAAGGAGATGTTTAAATTATATTTAAATAAAATAAATAAATAAATAAAAATATATAATTATCAGGAGCAAAATTTAACAGGAGTTTACATCCTACCCAACTTATAAAAATTTTGTCCTCAAAATTAAAAAAAATCTTAATCTCAACGAGTAACGAGATTTAATATAAGGGAGAGTAGGTACGTCAAATTGTAACTCGGTTTTCGAAGGGATGAAGGGGTGGTTATAACGGAATCTAAATTAGTGTCATATTCTACTAGATAGGATATTCTTGGTTCAAGGCCCTACCCAACTTATAGGAGTGGGCTAACCGTGAAATTCGACGTTACAAGGCTTCTGAGGAGGACCATTTCTAAGGAGAGGTACGAGCATATTGTACACTATCTTACTGCAGTTACGGATTCTAAGTGAACCTAGGTATTGCCATGGCGTTCCTGGTCAATAACTTTTATAGGAGGATTGTTACACTTTAACATCGTTCCTATCGACCATGCTTTCACCAAAATGATAGGAATCTCTTGTTCTAATACCACTAGAACATGTCGGTTCAAAGGAATTTCAACCTTCGCCTAATATGGGTAACTGGGAGGTGAGGTACTTAGGATAAGAAAAATTTATGGCCAATAGATGAGAATCTATAACAAGTGCATACCCTTGCTATAGCCTTTGATTAGGTAAGGGTCTGGAATGTCATAATAACTAGTATGTGCGGGGTCGAGGCTTAGTGTTGTGTAGGCGGCAGGTGCTTGTTTGGGTGGAATGCATGCGTCAATGCGTCTTCCATGGATCATGGGTATTTAGTTTAGTTAAGGGAATGGGTCGATACTTGCATGGTCAAAATTCATTAGGAACAAAATTGGCCTCTATGGTTTGTTCTAAGGGAAAAATGTGTCATCCATGTAGTGTGATGGAAATGGAGCACATGAAGGTGTGCTTGTAAAGGACATGAATGTCCTGTGTGTAGAGCGGCTTATCTAGTTCTTGAGTATGCAGTTTATTAGAAGGTAAAGGCCAATGTTGTGCTCTAGTTATCAAAGTCATAATATGTTTATCAAACGATACGGATAGATGTGGACTCCGTGAATCACTGTTTTATTAGTTCAATTGGAGCCAATCTACCCTAAATTATTTGTATTTCAAAAAGAACCCTACGTTCTTAGAGAGGCTTGCCTATACACTTCAGCAAAAAAAACTTTTGTTCTCGAAATTCAATCCAAGACATGATTCTATGATAGAATGGATTTGAAGAATCAAAATTGCGATCTTTTACCACGGTTACCTAAACGCACGAGAAAAGGGATATGAAACGCAATACGAAGATCGTATTAAAACTTCCAAACAGATGAAAGAACGATAACAATGGAATCCAATTTGATATCGCATTCCAAAAGATAAAATACGCTAAGTTCAAGGTCCTATCCTACTTATAGAAATTGGTTAATCATGGAAAGAACCATAATAAGGCATTTTAAGATGATCAAATCTTAAGGAGATATATGAGAATATGAGGTACTTCTATTAGTAGTCATGGACTCTATAGGAAGCCTAGGTATTGATACCACCTATATATTGATCGTGTTTCACTAAGGCAGTAGGAGAGGTCATGGTCAAGCATAACCGAAAACAAGTTGGTACAACTAGATTCCATTTATCGCATAACATATGCTACGAAGGGATACGGTTAAGAGATTTATGGAAGGAAGATAAGTGGACCATGAGATGGGGACTACATAATAGGTGCAGGGACCTAGTTCATAAAGTTTGGTTTTATAGTCCAAATATGGCGATATGCATGGATGAGTTTAAGTGGGTTTTAATGGATTCACAAATTGGACATTAATCGTTGATTGAATGAAGCTTGGATTTTAATCTATATTGGTAGGACAAGGTCCCATAAAATCAATTCAAACCATTCCTATTAGGTTAGGGTAACCTAAAATAGGTTCCAACTCAAGTGGTTGGGCTAATTGCCAGTCGGGTTGGTTAACTAGCCTCTTAAAGTCCAAAATGAGCCTTCTGTGACTTTTGTGTTTAATTAGCACAAGAAGACTCAATTGAGTGGCACACTAGTGGCATATGCATAGAGGGCTTCGAGTAGATCACAACCATATATTGGGTCGAAAGGTTTAAGTCGAGGTTGAGTCTCTAATTGAAGTCGGAAAAATATATCGATATTACGGTAAGAATTTTAGTCAACTTTTTTGACCTGAAAGTCGTATCATGTAAATAGAGTACAAGGGGATATGTTTTAGTGGGACATGATATGTCTACATGAAGGTGGACTCGTCTAGGTCTTGCATATAAAATTTGTTGGAAGATAGCAGCTGGTCTCGTGCTTCGAATATCAATGTCACGGTCGGGGACAACAAATGATCTCAGTAAGAAGTGGGTGTTCATGAGGCACTAGTTTATCCTCTTAGTGGGAACCAACTTATCCTAGTCAATCGGTAATACTGGTAAATCCTAAATTTTAGAGGGCTCACAACCTATATACTTCAAAAATTTATTTCTCAAAATTAAACTAAGATAAGATTTCATGATTAATGAAGTTAGATAAATTCAAGTCGTGATCATAGTGTAATAGATAACGTGATACGATAGATATGGATCAAGTTTAAAGATCGTTCTCCGATTTGAAATAATTGGAAAATTATTGCGTACTAGCTTTCATGGCCACAGGTGATATGGTGAACTAAGGAGGACATTCTGTATCTATCCTTTCTCCAATATAAGCATTTGTTTTTCTGAATTAAGTAAAGGCGAAAACAATAAAGAGTTCAAGGGAGAGGGGATCGAATATGAATACGAGATTCCAAGGGCGATTGAATAATTCAAAGGAAGTTGTCAAGGTAGTTGCAGATGAGATCCTAGAGGCATCTATATCTCAATCCACATAGGTTAATCATATGAAGAGTGAACCAATGCACTAAGGTTGATCAGACCATAATACACCGATTCTAATTAGACAATATGTTAGTGGATGTCTCCAATAAATACATGTCCTGAACAAGCTCGATAAAGAATAAGCTTGCAAAAACTAGGCTATAATAGCGGCGTTAGTCAAGATAGTCCGAAATATAAGTACACAAGATTTATGATTGAAGGAAAGCACAAGTAGTTCAAGTTCCTTAAGAATCTAAGCCTTATCTGGTGTTCGTGCTTATACAGTTATCCTATTGTCTTCTTATCTAAGGCCTTGGTCGACCAATGGATTAGGGACCTCTAAACTCTATATTGTAGGTAAACCTACTGGTATCATTCAATTACCTCGTTAATAGGTCACAAGGACCATAAGACGCTAGGTTGGGAGGCATGCTACACAACTTATAAAGTTTCTACTAGTATTGGCTTTGAATCGATGGAACACAGGTCATTTTCCTAACCTCTATAGTATCCGAAAACTGTAATCATGTCTGAAGTGATTTTACCAAAAATTTATGTCTCGCCAGTGTACACCTGGCTGTAGTAAATCCTTGGTTTCGTGACTCAAATATGATACAATATCAGATATTTATTAACTCTATCCAATATTGACACAAGGGTAACTAAGATCAAAAGAGGACCACTAAGACATAGTTTTAGTAATATTCGATAACCTACGTTTCCTTGAAATAATTTCAACTCTAGGGGTCGTGCCTCTCCAGTGCACTGTTGGCTGCAGTGAACCCACAGTCTCCATAATTCAAATAAATGACGATAGTGCGCTGTTGTCCTGCCATTATGAGTCAACGAACATTCTTCCAACTATATCCGTAAAATTCAAAGGAGCTTCTAGAGATTCAAACAAGTTGACTATGATAGAAAGCGTAAGTATCTGACCTTGAAGTAAAAGTATCCATTTTGAAAATCAAATGGGAGATTAGGTATCAATTTTTTGAAAAGTAAGCGATCGACTAGAAGAAACGACCGAAGTAAGATTTCCAATTCTCTATTTCTCTTATACTCAAGGATCGAAGGACAACATAAAACAAAACTGACTCGAAACTACTAGATGGATAAATGGGTTATGTTAGGCTCAAAAGTCAACGGAGAAAATAGAATATTGACTTCTTAAAAGATAATTTCTTATGGAAACAAATAAGTGATACGACTTAGACATGAAAGATAACTCAAACTGATCTCAGGATGATCAAGATGGGAGAAGTTTAAGTATATGTCATATAAGTCTCAATCCTTAAAATAAAAGATTGATTAGGGAGGAAATAGCTGAAGACAAAAGAAGTAAAAATATTCTAATCTTTATTTCATGTGTATTCAAATAATTGAGGGAAAACTTTGAATCAAAACTAACTCGAGATTCGTATATGGATAACAGATTCAGAAAATACAAAAACAATTCCTTGTGGCAAAATGGGAATTAAATAGGCAATTCGGACTTATGATATGAGGATGATATATACAGAGTGCAAAAAGAAAAAGAATTGAACAATTTATCAAGGTTAGAGCATTAATTCTTGGAAGACCTAACTTACCAAGTGAATAGTCTATCCACATTGGATCCTACCATCATGTTAAAATAAAATAAGATATCCTCGTAGGAGAATTCCTCAAATATATAATAGGGTTAGGATTCAATGAATCCTTGGCTAAATCACATGACCTATTTATCAACCTTAACTACCCAATAGTCAATTTAAATTAAGGACTCCTAGTCCTAGTCATTCTCTTAAATCAAATTAACCCTAACTTGTGAATGAGCATTTCCTAGTCGCAGGCTCGCAATAGTACGACTAACTTAAGTACTATCACGAGTTCGCATGATTTACAAAAACAGACTTGCATGGGCCACTACAAAAACCTGTCACGACCGCGCCCGCTTTTTGGGATACGAGTGTGTGTCCAAGCCAGCCTACGTCGCAGAGTTGGCGGTAGAACATTGTCAAGGCCATGATGCTCAATATCAAAAAATAATAAATACTTTATTTGCTCATTCAGAAAACTAAATTGATAACAATATTTAAATATTTATATTTGATACAAAGTACAAGGTCTCACAAAGAAATAAAAAAGAATACTAACTAAATGCTCAACCATCTAACTAGGCCTCCGTATATACCCATGTCTCCCCAATGCTAAGCGTAGTCGCGACTAACCTAAAAAAATGTTGGTTTCCAATCAGGAATGGAAATGCAATTCCAATATGTGATAACGACTATAAAACAAAGGTTAACCATAAAATACATGATTTAAAATAATTAGAATAATTGTAAGAAAATACATGAGAAAAGTAGAATAAAGGAAATACTGTCTATATGTTTTTGAAGTACCCTTTTGATATGTGATCGGTCTAGGGACAGTTATACCACGATGTCTACGATGTCTAAGCAATGTCTACGACGTCTACTTTACAAGAAAATAAATAATGTCTACGATGTCTACTATGCAATAAAATAAACATTGTCTACGATGTCTACTTTGTAGGAAATAAAATAATGTCTATGATGTCTATAATGTCTACGATGTCTACAATGTCTACGATATCTATAATGTATACGGTCAGATCACACATCTTTTGGTACTTTCCCTTTCCGACACTACATGTAAGACTATGACAAGGTATGAAAAGTGACAAGAATTAAATATAGAATGACTAACAATGAAATATAGTAATAATCAATATCAAAAACAAACAACAAATATACTCGCCTGGGGTCCTTTGCTGGTGAAACCGATAATACCAACCACTCAAAGTGTCACACAAAGTCTAACTCGCACGACAGCCTCCAGATGCTGAAACAGATATCACCAATACGTTTGGTATAAAATAAATGTCTAAAAATGCCTGCCCAAAAGTTCAATTCTGGACACAGGGGCAAAATCAAAATTTTGGATCAAAATGATGTCCGCCGTTGGACCCATTTTATACAGAAAAGTGTGCCAGTATCCACGGTCTCTAACGTCGTCAAACTATATGTCTGCGGGTCTGATTAGATGAGATGAACCCAACCATATGTTTAAAGTTAGATTCTGGTGGGCCGTGCACAATTTTGCCCGTTGGATCGGGTTGCGGGCCCGCCAAAAGGTCGTTCTGGTCGACCTTCTAAAAATCGGACCAAACATGGCATACAGGACCAGAAAAGTGATACGGTCCTGTTGGCACAAGTTTCGTCTCAAGATGAAGAACGTGCACGAAGTTAGGGGCTAGTTTGCAAAGGGGCCGATAAGGGGTATATCGATGGATACACCTCGATTCCGTCGCGAATGCACAACGAAATTGAGTTCCGTCGAATACCACACGTCCGTGAAGTCGATACGCACCTTTCGATGCTTTCGGTTCACGTCCACGTCGCCCGGTTTGTTGGGACACACGCCGTATCGGTGATATTTATTGAAATTGGGGGTTTTGAAAACTGTTTTTCTCAACGTTTGAAACTGTTTTAAGCAGAAAATAATTATAGAATATATACAACTAATTTATGGATCTTAAAGTCGGTTATTAGACTACTAATCTGTTCAAGTAGATTCCTAAAATCCCCTATAACCTGGCAGTTATCTGCCTTTCAATATAGGGTATTGGATTGGTTTTATGTTCTGTTTTCGAACAGTTTTTCCCCGTCTTTGTGTCGATTTCTCGGATATGTTGTTTGACTTCACTTAAACCTAATTATTGGGTTTTTGAGAGGGTAATGTAGGCTCTCTATAGGAGTTTACACAATCGAAAATGAACGAGAATAGATGAAGAAATTCTACGATTAACATGTGTACCTAGATGCGGGTTAAACAGAGCATGCTCTGTTTTGCGTCGGCCTAGGGCGGCATTGGTGGCTCTCTGGCGAGCACGCTGTCGATGCAGGCAGCCAAGAACGTGCGCGGGATGGAGAGGAAGGTTGTGGGTTACTCAAAAGTCGAAGGTGGCTAGGTTTTCGTGAAGTTAAGGTTCAGTTCTTCCCGATAGTATCAGTTTATTGGGTTAGATATCCCCGAATAGATATTTCGAAATCCCTTCAAATTCGATTGGAATTTGAATTAGGATTGAGTTCATCCACAGGAGAATCAGGTTTTAAGTTAGATTGGATAGGTTCTTGAGGATTTTGTTTAATTTTTACGAACTTCCAGTTCGTGGAGATCTCGAACTTCCGTTCGAGAGCTTGGTCGGGATAGCCCAGTACCGTTCACCAATTCTAATAAGGAAGGAAGAAGGAAGAGAAGTAATAATAATAATAATAATAGTAGTAAACGAAATAATAAATAATAACAAGTATTTATGTGTTTCTTCTACAAATATATTTGTATATACATGTATAGTAATATATATACCTTCCTAAATATTTTTCAATATATATATATATATATATATATATATATATATATATATATATATATATATATTTCTATTATATCATAAAATTCATAAACAATTCCACAAATATTTATCAACCATATAGTACAAGTTTACTTATTGTTGTATAAATAATTCCCTGTAACAATACCAAGGTATTTAGTAATTAAGAAGATGTTTAAATTATATTTAAAACTTGTACTATATGGTTGATAAATATTTTTGGAATTGTTTATGAATTTTAGGATATAATATATATATATATATATATATATATATATATATATATATATATATATATATATATATATATATATATATATATATACATATTTTATATATATATATATATATATATATATATATATATATATATATATATATATATATATATATATATATATATATATATATATATTATATATATATATATAAAATATATATATAAATATATATATATATATATATATATATATATATATATATATATATATATATATATATATATATATATATATATATATATATATATATATATATTTGCAAACATATATATATTTGCAAACATATATATATATATATATATATGTTTGCAAATATATATATATATATATATTTGCAAACATATATATATATATATATATATATATGTATATATATATATATATATATATATATATATATATATATAAAATATATGTATATATATATATATATATATATATATATATATATATATATATATATATATATATATATATATATATATATATATATATATATATATATATATATGTTTGCAAAAACAAAAGTATGAAACTTTATTGATACAAACTTTGTAAAGATTACAAGATTTCTGGAAAAGTATAACTGTAGGAATCCAATCTAGAAGACGATTGCTTTATCCCTTGGACGATGTGAACTTTGAAGACGGTGGCCTCTGAAGTTGAAGGCAAAAGCCTCGGAAGAATGCAGCAGCACTTGGGCAAGAACTCCTGAACTCTCTGATATTTCTGAACTTTATGTCTGATCCCCTTGAATGAAGATTTGAAACTCTATTTATAGAGTTCTGGAAATAACTAACTTTTAGTTATTCTGAATGGCGCAAGTTGGATTGCGCAGGCACTAGATTGCGCAGCATCAGACTGCGCAGGCAGTTGTCTGGTCGTGGGCTAACTGTCTTGGACACATGGCATCATTTGATTGAAATGTGCATGATCGTATGCAGATGGTTGCCACGTAACGAGCAATTGATGGCATGAGTGCCACATGTACTTTTGTCAGTTGTCATGATGAAGTGCGCAACATGAATTGTGCTGACTTTGGATTGCACAGAGATGGATTGCGCTGGGCTGGATTGCGCAGGCACTGGATTGCGCTGCATGTATAGCTGTCCAACTACCCTCGAGCGCTGTGCGACGCAATAAACGAACAGTCTCCTCGTTCTTTGTGCTGTCAGCTGTCAGAAAGATTTGATTTTGTCAGATAATGATGACATTAACACGTCAGCCTGCACAGTTGAAAGTGTGCGCAGTCTGGTGTGCGCAATCTGAATGATGCGCAATCTGATGTCTGCGCAGTTTATTTGAAAGTTGTATTTCTTAATTTTCTGACTTTGTTAATAGGTGCAACTTGATTTTTTAGGACCTACAAGAATCCCTTCAAAGTTTTCGAAAGTTGAATTTATTCAAAGTTTCAAAATACTTTGAATTTCAAATTTTAAAATCAAGTTGCGCATACGTGAGTGCGCAATTGGATGATTCATCCCCGCTTTTTCGGCGCAATCTGAGGCGGCCGTTCCCCTTTGAAAAACTATAAATAGTTCCTCATTCTCTCACTGTCATTCTTTACTTGCTTTCGAATTTTCAACAGAGAAGTTTCTTGAGTATTCCCGATTCTCCTCGTCGATCTCTACGGCCCCCAAGCGATCCTCCGCCACTGCCAAGGGCAAGGCCCTCGCCGAATCTTTGGCTAGGGTTGCGCCTCATCCTTCTCGACATGAGACTGCGCATCCCGCTTTGCTAGGTAGAATATGATTCAATTGAAAACTCTTTTTAGGGTTTTTCGACTTCACTGATCTTCAAAATCTATCTCATTTTAGAGATGTGATCATATTGCGCCACCCGTTTTAGGGTCTTGGTTGCACGACCTAGTTATTCTTCATTTTTATGAAGAATACTTTCTTGCACAATCGGTTGAACTGCGCTGACAAAAGTCAGCGCAATCTGCTGATTTGCGCAAGATTGCCAGCACAATCTGATGCTGGCGCAAACTGATGGATGCGCAATCTGATGGTTGCGCAATCTGATGGTTGTGCAATCTGATGGTTGCTCAATCTGATAATAGCATTTTTGATTATACTTGTGCTGAATTTCTGTTTTCTCTATTTTGATGCAGTGAATACTGGAGAAGATCTCGAATATGAAACTTTTGTAGGAATTTTTGCAGAATCTGAGTTCAAAGAGGACTTGTCCCACGTACTTTTTCTGCAATATGCACTTCCGTCCTCTCGCCAGACTATTCTGATAGCACAAGATAATGATACATTGCTATGCCTGATGAATGGACAGCCTTTACAGACTGTTGATGCTGTCACCCACAGAAAGCCTATGTTCTTGTTTGGTGAAGCAATTAACAAAAGTTCTCAACCAAGACCACGTGTTGAGCAGAGAACTTTTCAGTGGAAGAAAAAACTAATTTTGCTACCAGATATTGCCAGGTGCCTTCCTTTGGCACGATATGCTCATGCTAGCTACCCCAGGAGAATGGACTGGGACATCACTCCTCTTCAGCAGGCTCGGACTAGAAAAATCTGCGTAAAAAAGGACCAGAATAACAGAGACATGTTCTATAGTTCCTCAGAACGACACAGTACTTTACTTAGAGGATTGAAACCAGGGTGCATCCCTCCGGAGAATTTTTCTCTGTTAATGCCTGTGAGGATCCCAATCTTTGCGAATGAGTACACAAAAGTTGAAGGCAGTTACCCGGATCAAGACATCCGGTTGACAGGTTGGTAAACCCAGACATCAAAAGGTGGAGCAGTATAGCAAATTGGATACTAGTTCAGTTTGGAGATAAACTCAGAGAGATTGAACTGTATGAAGCTATACATGCTACTGTATATGGCTTCTACCCAAACCCTCATCTATTTTTGGCACTGGCAGAGAGGTACAACTACAGGACAGGGACGTTCATGACGCCCTGCGGAGAGATGGGGTTGGCTCTCCACGAGATGAAGTATATCTCGTACTTACCAATGGCAGACTTTCCTTTCGAGGAGTATGTCCCCACCAATGACGAGTTAGAGAGACTACGTCGAGAGAATTCGAAGATGGTAGAAGTCTTTGATGAGTTGTTATGCCATTACAACGTATGCTCTTTCTACTATAAGAGTGGCTCGTCTGGTATATGCTATTCTTCGAAATGGCTGACTTATCTTTTTTTTCAACCATATTATTGAGAAAAAGACAAAAGAACATGATTCCTGCAATCCAGACTTCTTCCAATCTCTCACCCATAGTGAAGTGATAAAGCTGATGGAGGAGAATAAGAGACTGAATACTTTAGTAGAGGATGAACATCAATATCCGCCTCTTAAAGTTGGAGATTTTGTTGAGAGCCATGTAAGAATAGGCTACAGGCCCATGTCCAAAGAAGCCTAATTAGCAGGATTTTTGACGTACTGGCTCCGCCGCTTCGTCATGCCTGGGGTAAGTGCTGTAGACCGCTTCCACCGCGGTATCCTTTTTGCTGCTGTCCGGCTAGTCTTCGGCTACCAGATGGATCTACTATCAGCGATGACTTGCAGAATAAATACGGATCTTCGTCTGTATGTAGATTCCATGCTTAAGGGTAAGTGTGATAAAGGTAATTTCCCCAGACTGGAATTACCTTACACTTACTTATTCGGATGGCTACTCCTGCACTATCCATCCCTGATGAATCCTGCCATGGGGGCTGTGGATGGCAGTTTTCTGCGCCGGTTCTCACAGAGCCGATGGCTATACACTAGCCTAAAAGATTGCAGACGCACTTTAAATCTAGACAGAGGATGGAATTTTCTTTGTACTCCCCCTCCAACGGGTTATGAATTCATGGCACCAAACATGGTTGACCTTGGAAGGCAGCCTATAGGTCGAATAACTTTTGAATGGTTGAAGGCAATTAGACCGTCACATCTAGTATATAGATTTGAGAAAGAATGCTTTCTGGAGCTATATTTGCCAAGTCGCTTCGCTCGACAATTTGGATATGACCAGTTCCACGTGGGGAATGCAATAATTTGCTTACGAGGAACAGGATACTTGATCGACGGAGCCAGAGCGTGGGCTTACTACAATGCTCGAGACACACGGGCAGTGTTCTCGATGCCACACAGAAATAATGCTGGTCCAAGAATGCTATACACATATTCACAGTTTTATACAGCTGCCAACACTTTTGTCGAAAACTTTAGCCTTGTGGATAGTTTTGCGACGGCAAACCGTCTGAGGAAGGGAGCAACTGATGTACTGGCTCCTAACAATGATGAGGAACACGAACCAGTGGATGATCCACTGGAGGCTTCTAGGGAAGTCAATTTCCCTGAGGAAGTTAATCAACCTATAAGAGTCTCCCTGAAGGTTGCTAAATCTCCGGCCAAGGAGAAGAAAAGAAGAAGGGAAGAGCCTCCTGCCGCCCCCATTATGAAGAAGAAACTAATTCTGGAACATTCTTCAGAGAAGGTTATGACAAGATCACAATCCAGACAATTGGTCGAGTCCACTCGAGATGAAGCTGCTACACCAACCTCTGTTCATAAATAAGTCGATATAGTAAACATAGAGAGCCCTGAGAGGCCTCTACATAGAAGGAAGAAGCTGGCTCACAGAAGACAGAAGATAACAGCTTCTCCTCCTAGACAAGCTTTGTCTTCGGTAGTAGCGAATGCTGTAGCTGGGCTCACTATGCCATCTCCAACTCCTATTTCTGAGGCTGGACATAAAACTCCTAGTTCAGAACAAAGGGAGGATATTGAGGAGAGAGAAGAGATTGACCGGAGAGATGAGGCCATAGAGCCTAGAGATAATATTGCAGAAACAGAGCATGAACCTTTGCAATCTCCATTGCCAACAGCAGCGGAAACTCATCTTCCTGCCATACCGGGAGCAAACCGTGAGGAGGAAGATCGTTTGATGATCGAAGCTCTATATGACTGTGACTTCGGTTATCAAGAAGAAACTGATCATACCGCTGCTGCTAGTGAAGAGGCTCCCGAGGACAGCGAAAACGAAGAGAGCACCTCATCAGAAGCTGCTGATGAGACACAAAATCCGGAAGAGAATGTTGAGATCCAGACATCTCCTCGAGCTATTGATGACACTCTGACTCCTGAAAAGGAGGCTGAGGTGCCGATATCTCCAGAGAAGATTGCTGATGAAGAAGTAGATTTAGAGGAAACTCCAGTTGCTGCTCCCGAAGGTATTGTAATGAAATTAGCGATCTTTTTTTTAATAAATAACTTGATAGCTAACATCTTTATTCTTATCCATACAGAACCCGGATCTTCCCCCGCTCCTCCAACATATATGGACATAATACTGGCGACGACAATTGCTAGTAGTAGTCGCCATTTATCTTGTGGCTCTGAAGCAGAAAGTAGTCAGGCCATAGCGTCTGAGGCTACTTCTGCTCAACTAGAGTCTGTACCAACCGATGATAGGCCTGTTGTCGGACTGAACCATGGTAAGATTATTTTCACTTTTGATTCTCTTAGATAATAGTAAATGATAGGCAGAATGACAATATTTAATTTTGCAGAAGAACAACCAGGAGGAGCAACTAGCTCCACTCTAGTTCCCTTATTCAAAGAGCCTACTGTTCGAGAAATTGAACGTCCTGCTGTCTCGTCATCAACAGGAGTTGCTGCGACTCCTGGTGCTATGGCGATTAATCAGCTTGTCATCCAATCATTCACCAAATGCTTCTTCGAGTCCTTGGGGCCTTTGATCAATAGAATGATGGACAAAGAAGACGCTAATTTTTATATGGTTAGATGTCCGACCTCTTTCTTAGTAAAGGCTATCAGGGAGCAAGGTGACGAGCCCCAGGCCACTTTCTTTGACTACTTATTAAATGAGCTGGAAGCTTTAATAAAGAACTATAAAGAGCTCAATAAGGGGAAAATAGAACCCTTAGTACAAGCAGAGTTTGAACAGATGGCTCAGGCAGCTGCAGTTGAAAGAGTGAACTTCTAGAATCTCTTGGATGCCTATTCTACTAAATCTGCTGAGTATAATTCCAAGTTAGAATCGGTGATCTCAATTGCTGAGAGAAAAGAGAGAAGGATTGCCGAGCTGAGAGTGGAAATTGTTCGTCTCCAAGAGGAACTGGAAAATGAAGTTACCGAGCATCAGACTGCAGTGCAACAAATTGGTGCTCTAACTCAGGAAAGAGACGAGTATGTAGCAGCTCATGATGCTGAAATCACTCGCCGAATGGTAACCATGCCCGTTTTTAATGAAGAATCTGGGATGGAAGAGGCCAGGAGGAGAGTGATGGCATCTCGCGAAGAACGGTTACAGATTCTGAAACAACAGATTGCTAATCTGATGACGCCTCCGTCTCAGTAGAAAGAACATCTTGTATCTTCTTGTCTTTCTTTATGCTATACATGTAATGTCTTAAATTTTGATCAATAAAAGATATTTTATTGTGGCTTTATTATTTCTTGCATATCTTATTCAGATATAAATAATAGTGATAGAAAATATATTCAGAGGTGTAGGACATGATATATTTCTTGATGATTTTATAGAAAATAATTATATTCATTATATCTGCTCAGAGGTAATGTGGACGTGGCAGAATATAATTTGTCGAATATTATTACTTCAAAATAGACAACTTAATCGAAGACGACAAGTTGCTGATATAGATAATAAACGAAAAAGGTGTAAATGAACGAAATGAATCGTCAGGATGAACGGATGGACCGTCAAATGAATTGAATGAACGGGTGAACCGCCAGATGATGATAATGAACGGATGAACCATCAGATGATGATGAACGGATGAACCATCAAATGATAATGAATGAACGGGCGAACCGTCGAATGAATGTGAATGAACGGGCGAACCGTCAGATATTAATGAACGGATGAACCGTCAAATGATAATGAATGAACCGTCAAATGATAATAAATGAACGGGCAAACTGTCAGATGATTATAATGAACAAATAAACTGTTAAATGATAATGAATGAACGGGCGAATCATCGGATGAATGTGAATGAACGAAATGAATCGTCAGATATTAATGAACGGATGAACCGTCAAATGATAATTAATGAACGAGCAAACCGTCAGATGATTATAATGAACGGATGAACCGTCAAATGATAATGAATGCACGGGTGAATCGTCGGATGAATGTGAATGAACGAGCGAACCGTCAGATATTAATGAACGGATGAACCGTCAAATGATAATGAATGAACGGGCAAACCATCAGATGATTATAATGAACGGATAAACCGTCAGATGAATATGTCGTTTCGTTATCTTGAGAATCTCTGCCTTTAAATAGAACAGAAATCTGGAAGGAATGATCATTTCCACTTTTCAACATAAAGATGTCGTCCGGAGATGCATCCAAGAAGGTCGAAGTGACCCCAAAGGTTGAAGCGGGCATTGAAGAATGTCTTGCCGAACCAGTTCAGCCAAAGCAAACGGAAGCAGGCGAAGGTTCGTCCGCACCCAAACCACCATGGGATATCCTGGACTTTCTGCTTGTACCAGGAAAGACTGAAGAGGAAGAAGCCATGAGGATGGCTGCTTGCAAGTTCCTAGTAGGCTCTAGCAAGGATGTTCTTGATTCTTTTGCTGATTATGTCTTTGATAAGGATGGCAGCGGTCCGTATCCCAATGTTGAGAAGGACGATAGTGACCTTTCTTGATATCATGTAACATCATTTATGATGAAATAAAAATCAAACTTTATTTATGAACTGTCTGATCTTATTTACATACAATCTCTGTTATATTTATACATAATATTTCTTGAGGAATTTGCCATTGATAGGCATCATTGCAACTCGACCACCAAACTCTGAAAGTTGATAAGCTCCATTCGAAAAGACTTTGCTGACAACGTAAGGTCCTTCCTACTTCGCATCGAATTTGCCTTTGCTCGAGTGAGTCATAGTCATGGGACGTCTTATTGTTAGAACAAGTTCTCCTTGTTGAAAGGCTCTGACTTTAACTTTGCGGTTGAAAGTCTTCGATATACGGGCTTGATATAACTCAATATGATGTTGAGCCAATAGCCGCTTTTCATCGAGCGCTTCTAATTCTTAAAGTCGGAGAAGATCGTTATTCTCTGTAGTGAGTTCATTAGCAATGGCAATCCTTAAAGAAAGAATTTGAAGTTCCAGAGGAAGAACTGCTTCACAACCATACACCAAAGAGAAAGGTGTAAAGCCTATGGGATTGCGGACCGTAGTTCGATAGGCCCAAAGACATTCACCAAGCTTTTCACTCCAATTTCGTTTGTTAGTAGATACAAACTTCTTGAGGAGCTTGATAATGAATTTATTGAAAGCTTCAGCTAAGCCATTAGCAGCAGGATTGTAGGCTGTAGAAGCAACATTGTCAATCCTATGATTATCGTAGAATCTTGTAAACTTCTGGCTGATGAGTTGTGGTCCATTGTCATGGATGATTCATCGAGGTACACCGAATCGATAGATGACATGGTGTTTGACAAAATTAATAACACTGCTGGTCTTGACTTCAGCCAAAGGTATAGCTTCAGCCCATTTGGAGAAGTAGTCGGTTATTGCCAGTATGAACCGATGTCCTCTAGAAGAAGGAGGATTGATAGGACCGATGATGTCCATACCCCAAGCTTCAAAAGGCCAGGAAGCAGCCATCGGATGCAGAAATTCTGAAGGTTGATGAATAAAATCTGTATGGATTTGACAAGCTCGACATTTTTTTGCATAATCGATGGCATCAGATACCATAAAGGGCCAGTAATAACCCATTCGTCGGATACGATCCTGTAGCTTAGGACCGGGTTGATGTGCTCCGTAAACACCATCGTGAGCTTCACGCAGTACTTGTTTTGCTTCATCACCAGCTAGACAGCGCAAGAGTAAGCCGTCATAAGTTCGCCGATAAAGAGTCTTAGTGGTCTGATTGTAATAAAATCGTAAAGACCTTCGACGAATACTCGTAGCTTCTTTGGGATCTTCAGGGAGTATGTCATAAACTACAAAATCGATGAAAGGAACTCTCTAGTCTTCACTGATAACATTGACTTCAGTAAGATTACTGAACTCAATATTACGATTATTTTCGACGCAGAACAACTCCCGATTAGAGATGACCACCACCTGCTGTCTTCTGATTGGGATGGCTAGGACTGCTGTAAGATTGGCCAAAGCATCTGCCTCAGTATTGCAAGCTCGGCGTACATATTCATTGAAGAAGGCTTTGAATGATGTAGCCATATTGATTGTCGCTTCAAAGTAAGGCACTAAATCTTGATGGCGAACTTCATAGGATCCTCTAACTTGATTAACAACCAACTTGGAATCGCTATAGACTTCAAGATACTCGACGTCAAGTTGTTTGGCTAGCAGGAGGCCAATGAGTAGAGCATTGTACTCTGCCACGTTATTGGAGCAAGGCTCATCTAGGGAGTATGCTCTTTGGATAGTGACCCGTCTGGAGAAACAAGGACAACTCCAACTCCTACGACGATGGCACCATTGGGTCCAATTCTGGATGCACCGTCAAAGAATAGACGCCAAGTAGGAAATGCTTCGGAGACTGCATTAGATTCCAAAATCTCATCTAGAATTTCATCGTAGAGTTTGGATGTCTCTGGAACAGGATGGGCTGCTAAGAAATCCGTCAGTGCTTGACCTTTGACCAATTTTTGAGGAACATATACCATGTCATATTGGACTAGCAGAATAGCCCACGTAGCAAGCCGAGAGTTGAGTGTACTAGGCTTCTTCATGAGTACCCGAAGAGGATTGACTCAGGATATGACATGAATGGTTTGACCAATGATGTAATGCCGAGTCTTTTGAATAGCGAACATAAGAGCTAGACATTCTTTTTCGACCGGACTATAACGGTGTTCGGCACCAATCATAGTACGGCTAAGATAATAGATAGCTTGTTCGTGGCCTTCTTTGTTCTTTTGGACAAGTAAAGCACCCAATGAATGGTCCATAGCGCGGACATACATTAAGAACGGTATGCCAGAGATTGGTGGCACCAAGAATGGTGGGTTCATGAGATACCGCTTTATGTCGTCGAATGCTTGTTGACATTCTTCGGTCCAAACGAAAGAAACACCCTTCTTTATGAGTTAAGTGAATGGTCTACAGCATCCAGACAAGTTCGAAATGAATCTCCTGATGTACGCAAGTCGACCTTGGAATCCTTGTAGCTCTTTTAGGTTGCGTGGAGGAAGCATCTCTTGAATGGCTTTGATCTTCTCAGGATCCACGTGTATACCCTTAGAGGTAATGACGAAGCCAAGAAATTTACCACTAGAGACACCCAAGAATGACTTGGTGGAATTCATTTTGAGTTGATGTTGGCGCATGATATTGAAGATAGTTCTCAAGTCTTGGATGTGATCTTCCTTCAGACGACTCTTGACAGCAATATCGTCAACATAGCATTCGACAGTCTTACGCAGATGTCTCGAAAGATGGTACTCATTGCTCATTGGTATGTTGCACCAGCATTTTTGAAATCAAACGACATTACCGAATAGCAATAGACTCCACGAGGAGTACGGAAAGAAGTATGCTTTTCATCTTCAGGATTCATCCGAATCTAATTATATCCGGAGAATCCGTCCATGAAAGATATTCTTTCGAACCCACACGTGTTGTCGATCATGACATCCGTGATAGGGAGAGGAAATTCATCTTTTGGACATGCTTCATTAAGATACCGGAAGTCGATGCAAACTCGAACTTTGCCGGTTTTCTTTAGAACTGGGACGACATTGGCTACCCAATCAGGATGCTGCTCTTCTATGATAAAGCCACAAGCTATGAGCTTCTTGACTTCATCGTCAATTGCGTCCATCATTTCTGGCTTGAAACGCCGTTGTTGTTGTTTGACCGGTTTTGCATTCGGTAAGATGTTCAGTTTGTGAGTAGCAACTTTAGGATCCAGTCCTGGCATGTCTTCATAGCTCCAGGCAAAGACGTCAATGTATTCTTTAATAAGAAGAATTAATTCCTACTTATCTGCCTCTGGAAGGTTCTTGCTGATGAATATTGGACGAGGTGATTCGCTCTCTCCTACATCAATTTGAACCAATTGATCTTCAGTAGGAGGTTTCCTTTGTTCAAATCGAAGTTTTCATTAGGTATCCATTCGTTGAGCCCAAGGATCTGTTTCGGAATTTTCTTCAACATCTTCGTCATAGCCTTCTGGAAGTTCAACGGAGACCATGTTAGAAGATACAGTCAATTGATGAACTTGACCGATGCTGGTATCAGAATCCCATGATTTGGAATCAGAAGAGTTAGAACGCTCCTCACTATCAGATTCAGAGCCTGCTGGGGATAATACCGGAGAAGAAGCATATCCGAGACCTCTTTTGGTCCTGATGTAGTACATCTCTAACTTCCCTTTTGGTACAGCCGTACGGATAGGAGTTCTTCTTCCTTTATCGTAGTTGAGGCCACTCTTGAAGTCATAACCCATCTTTCGGATGATATCTTTTGATTGTTGACTGTAACGACGGAGTTGAAGATGCCCTGTGTCGTTACTTTTGCTATCATCCGTGTAGCTGAACTCTTGTTCCGGTCCTTTACTAAAAAGTATTGGACTTTTGCCTTTCTTTCGAGCGAGAACAATACGATATGAATCATTTGGATGTTCGAGTGAGACTTATGTTTGAAGAGACTGTACAACTCCTATTGTAAATGATTGAAAGCTATCTAACATATCCAAATAGCACTTAGCATGATAAACGACATCAGTATACTGGAAAGTAGATGCTTTTTCATTGATTTGTACATTTGTATTTACAACAGGACCTTTAGCCTTAGCAGGCTTGGTCAAATTGATTACAAGAGGGGGAGAAGAAGAACGTGAAGAAGGCTTGTTACGACGAAGATCGATAACAAGTAGCTCAGAGGAGGTGAGCTCCCTTTTGTCCTTGTTATGAGTTAAATCAATAACAAGGGGTTCAGAAGAAGTAGGCTACTTTTTATCTTTTTTACGACGTAAGTCGATAACAAGTGGCTCAGAAGAGGTGAGCTCCCTTTGATCTTGATCATCATTTGTTGGTTTCTTCTGAACTGGCAAGTGAATAGCCAGTAGCTTGGAAGATTGAGGACGAGAGACACGCCCTTTAACAGGTATGATAAGGGTATCTTTGGGTACTGCTTCTGATTCTTCTTCAGTGTCTAAAGCCAATACGACCTTCATAAATTCATCCTTGTACATGCGAGCGTCGTTGCAGTACGCTTCAACGCCTTTGAAAGGATAGACATCAACAACCTCCTTCTGGACTTCTCCATTATCATCAACATATTTGAAACATTGATGAAGAGTTGATGGAACAATATTGTGTTCATGTAGGAATGGTCTTCCCAACAAAGCATTATAAGAACAACCATGATTGTCGATGATATAGAAGGTCAGTTTTGTGCGAAGATTGCCTATTTAGAGTTTTAGGCGAATCTTGCCCAAAGGTTCACTTCTTCCTTGATTGAATCCAAGGATGGTGGTAATTGTACTGGAGAGACTATGTATAGGGATCTTCAGCGCATCTAACATTGTCTTCGGCATGATGCTAAGGGCAGACCCTGGGTCTATCAGAATACGATCGACTTTCATTGAGTCGACATATCCTGTATAGTAGAGAGGACAGTCATGCCTGTTGTCTTCCATTAACAAGTCATCTTGAGTGAAAGTTATGTTTGGAATTAACTCCAATACGCTATGACAATGGAGGCAAGAGACTGGCTCTGCTTTCGGCTTCTTCAGAAGGGCTAAACAGGTTTCAGCTTGCATGAGGGCTTCACTCAGAGTTTTCCGAGTTTCTTTAGAGAGGCGTAAGAGATCAAAAATTGACAACCGGGCTGGTGTATTGGCCAACTGAGCCAAAATATCAAAGTTGTAAGGCTTTTCAAGTCCGGAAGGAGATGACTTCGTCAAAGGTTTGTCGAAGCGGACTTGCTGTTTGCCTTTGTCAGCAACTGTTGGTTTGGGAGGAATGGACACTACAACCGGTGAGGATGCAATAGGAATATCCTCAGTAGAAGCAGGCTGCACTGGAGCAGGCTCAGAAGAAGAAGCAGGATTCTCTTGAGCTTCGGGGTAATCCTTTAAATAAGGTTTCCCTGTTCTGGTGCCCAGCAGGATTTCTTCATCAACTATGGGGTCAAAAGACACCATATTGCAAGTCTTTGTCTTGCCCTTGGAGCGGTCTTTCTTCTTAGAGGAAGAGGGAAGTTCGAACTCCGAGGCTAAATCCGAATGAATCCACATAATCTCACCATTGTCAAGAGACAAGGGGACGAGACCTTCACTTCGTGGAGGAGGAAGATTCTCGATCTCGAGAGTAGCTTTGGGGATAGGAATGACACCGTGTCGCACCATCTAGGACGAAAAGTCACCAAACTGAACTGATACCATATTTGCAGTAACAGTCTTCTCGTCTTGTTGCAGAGTGACGACGCCAGCGTTGACTAGCTCTTGGATTTTACCTTTGAGCACATAACATGCTCGAGTGGGATGTCTGATGAATTGGTGATAGACACAGTACTTGGGATGATCAGTCTTACCGACTTCATCGGACTTCTTTGGATCTGGAAGTTGGATTTTATTGCTTTTGATTAAGCAATCAAAGATACTCGCTGTGTCATTCTCGTCAAAGAAATATTCAACTTTAGGACGAGGTTCTCTCGGTGGAGGTGCTGAAGGAGTAGAAGTGGACGTAGGAGGAGCACGCTAACCGCCAGAGATTCTTTTTTTTTTGTTCAAATTGATGTTCAAAGTTTCTTTTGGCTTGCGGTTGTTCTAGCGATTGCCACCGCCTGATGTTTGATGTTCATCCCGATCGAGGTTAGACATTTGTACCCCTAGCTGCTTGAATTTGTCGGTGCTAACTTTAGCTGCTTTAGCGTTGACAATGAAGGATGGCCAATCTTGGAACTAAGTAGACCCCGTGCACATGCTGATGATGGGCAATAGATTTGCCTTGCAGGTGTCTATGGTGACAACAGCCGGAGTTCCCGGAGGCATTTTCAAAGCTTTTCGGCGAAATCTTTCAATGAAACTTTCAGCAGTTTTATTGTGCCTTTGTTTAATTTTATTGAGGGCTGACATAGTCATGTCGTTAATCCCCTCGTAAAATCGTTCCAAGAAAATTTGCTTTAAGCCAGAGAAGGAGGTGATACAACCATCGGGCAAGCTTCTATACCAATCGTATGCTATGCCGGCTAAACAGCCGACGAATACTCTGGTAAGAAGAGCGTCATTTGGTTGAAGTTGAACAGTCATAACCTCAAAGTGGTTGATGAACTAACTGGGAGATGTGCTGCCATCAAACAGCAAGATAGTTGGGATCTTGTACTTCGGAGGAAACGGGACTTCCTTCCATTCAACTGGGTAAGGTTGTTTGATCCCCAATCTTTGCAAGTTGTCCTTCTCCTTGAAAGCTTCAAACTGAGTTCGTAGGAGCTTCACAGCTTCATTGGCATCTTCCACTGATGTAGAAGGAGCAGGCTGAACTATAGTGTTAGGAGGAGGAACAGCATGATAAGCACTACCCCCAGCACCTGACTGACTGGGTGTAGGTTGGACTTGTACAGGAGGTACTGGAAGAGATGCTACCCCCAGCCCTGCATTAACAGGCATCGACGATGCTATGATTTCAGGATTTGCAGGCGGTACGGTTGATGGTACTGTGTGCTGAGCCACAATGATGGAATGCATACTTGCGACCATCTCAGCCATGGTCTTCAACTTATCTTCTAGTGCAGCTATTCTTTGTTCTTAACTAGCTGAACTGGAAGCATCGAGATTTTCATTGACAACATAAGCTGTCACTTCTCTGGGTACAGTGGAGGACACTGTTTGTTCTGAGCTTTCGCTGTATGCATCATAGTCGGAGAAAGAATCATCTCCTGAGTGAGAAGGAAGAAGATGTTCAGAAGGATCTTGAAGATTCCTTTGACCGATTGTATTTCAGCTTCAGGATCTGGTATGTTGGAATACTCCTTCAAAAGATTCCTGGAGTAGATCCAAGTACCGTTGGCTTGGCTTGCGAGGCTTCCCGTGCTTGGAGCACTTCCTACCCCCAGCATCTCTGGAAGTTATGTTGACGGAAGCGTACAAAACTTCGTCTTCATCTTCCGATATAGGTTCAGAGTTAGAAAAGTTCAGACGATCAAAGATAGATCGTCTAGTTGTTTGACAACAACACTTGATAACAACCTTGTGATTACAATGATGATGATCACTTGGTTGAATTGGAAGTGTTGAAGTGTTGTCCCGCCTTTGCTTAAGGTGTTCTCGGAGATCGGGAACAGCAATGGGACGAGAAGAAGTTCGAGGGATATGTTCTTTAATAACATTCGGAATATGGTTCCGGTTCTTCAAATGTTTTGTCACTTGAGTGTACAAGGAAGTGCTCATTTCATTGGCATAGGTGTCCGGATTCTTGATCCTAGAAATTTGCTTCTGATGATGTTTGGTCTTCGGCATTGGCTGTTTACGTTTCACCAAAGTTGGCCTGTTGAGATAAGTTCTTAGATCAGCAAACTCACCCCAGGGGTTTCTGTTTGAGACACCAGCAATTTTTCCTGTCTTGAACGAAAGATTTTGAGGGTTGGGAGATCTTGAAATTCTGCTACCGGAGTAGGCAGAATACCTCTTCGATCAGTACAAGTTCTTTTAATATGGAGAGAAAAATCCTTGTTTGAAAGAGTTTTTGTACTGACTCATGCCGAAGCACGTTCAGTGTGATCTTCTACAGTAAAGACCGAAGAAGACTGAGAAAAGACCAAAGGGCCTTTTCCTTTGTTTTGTAAAGAAGGGTTAGCTAAAGAGCATTTTTCTCTGTTGTCTTCCAAGTCAAGAGACGAGAAAGTTTGAGAAAAGACCAAATGGCCTTTTCCTTTATTCTGGAGAGGAAGAGGAAGAGCCAAAAGACTACCCCCTGTGGATTGCGTAGGAGCAGCAGGGTGTTGGAAAGGAGCAGCATTCTTTCCCTTGTTGTGAGAAGAAGAAAGATTAGCCAAAGGGCAGTCTTTCTTGGATTGCGCAGGTACAGTTTGCGCATAAATTGATGGCGCACTGGCAGGTTGCGCAGGAGAGACTTTGGCAGATGACTTTCTGGTTCTAGCCACAGACACTGTGGTTTGCACATCAGGAGTTCTGGCCACAGAGTGTTTAGAGTGCACTCTAGTTGCTGGAGTGTTGGTTTGTGCAGGAAGATTGGCAACCAACTGCGCCAGAGGCAGAGGAGTCTTGCACCTTGATAGGGAAGCATATGAAGTCTCTTGTGCACTGGCAACAGCAGATTGTGCACTTGTGACAGAGACAGATTGTGCAACAGTCTTACTGGCAGCAACTGTAGACTATGCAGCAGATTGCGCAGCATGCATCTTGGCAGACTGCACAGCAGTCTTGCTGGCAGAGTTAATGGATTGCGTTGCATGTATAGCTGTCCAACTACCCTCGAGCGCTGTGCGACGTAATAAACGAACAGTCTCCTCGTTCTTTGTGCTGTCAGCTGTCAAAAAGATTTGATTTTGTCAGATAATGATGACATTAATACGTCAGCCTGTACAGTTGAAAGTGTGCGCAGTCTGGTGTGCGCAATCTGAATGATGCGCAATCTGATGTCTGCGCAGTTCATTTGAAAGTTGTATTTCTTGATTTTCTGACTTTGTTAATAGGTGCAACTTGATCTTTTAGGACCTACAATATATATATATATATATATATATATGTGTGTGTGTGTGTGTGTGTGTGTGTGTATAAAATTATTAGGAGCAAAATTTTACAGGGGTTTACACATAGCCTGAAGTCGAGTGCCTCGTGTCTACATCTCCAGCCATATCAGAGTCAGTATACCTGACCAGCTTCGACTCATCACCACCAAAGGAAAGTCTCCAATCGGTAGTGTCCTGAAGGTACCGTAGAATTCACTTGACCGCACTCCAATATATCCTTCCAGGATTGGAAAGATACTTGCTAACTGTGCTAACTGCGTGAGCGATATCTGGCCTCGTACACACCATAGCATACATGAGGCTTCCCACAGCTAAAATATATATATATATATATATGTAACTCGCTCCATATCTTCCTTCTCGTCCTCAGTAGATGGACACTGCTCCTCAGTTAGCTTAAAGTAAGCTGCAAGGGGTTAGTCACTTTCTTTGACTCGTCCATCCCGAAACGCTGAAGTACCTAGTGAATGTACTTCTTTTGGGACAAGGGTAGCAACTTGGACTTCATCTCTTGGCTGATCTCCATCCCAAGAATAGTCTTTCCTGCTTCCAAATCCTTCATAGAGAAGGCTACGCCCAGTTGGTGATTCAATTTCGCTATCCTAGTGGCATTTTGACCCAGCAGTAGCATATCATCAACATAAAACAGTAAAATAATGAAATCATCCTTGGCAAAGTACCTCACAAATATGCAGTGGTCGGACGTCATCCACGCATAACCATGCTCTCCCATAAATGACTCGAACTACCTGTACCACTGCCTCAGAGCCTGCTTCAGACCATACAAGCTCTTTCTCAATCGGTAGACCATGTGTGACTTGCCCTTCTCACAAAATCTCTCTGGCTGCACCTTGTACAACTCCTCAAGATCACCGTGGAGGAATGTCATTTTTACGTCTATCTGCTCGACCTCCAAGTCAAAACTGGCTGCCAATGCTATCACCAACCGAATAGACGACTATTTGATGATCAGTAAAAAGATCTCATCATAATCTATGCCTTTCCGCAGACCATAGCTTTTAACTACTAGTCTCTCTTTGTATCGAGGGCCCTTTGACAACCGCACCAGATCATAAGTGGAGTTGGCCTATAAGAAACTCATCTCCTCCTACATAGCCTCCATTCACTCCTGCTTATGTTCATCATCCATAGCCTCTATGAAACTTTCGGGCTCTCCCACGCCAGTTAGTAGCACATACTCATTTCATGAGTATCTCGTAGATGGTTGACGATCTCTGTTGCTCCTCCTCAAAGGAACAACGGGTGCTGATTGTATATCAGTAGTCTTATCCCTTTCAGGAACTACCTTCCTGGTATCCACATCCTCATGCGGGTTATTCTGACCACTATCAACAGGCTGATGATCAAGGTTGGGAGCAACTCCATATACAGGCTCTCCATAACTGGATCCTCTGCGATGTCCTCTGGAAAGTGCTCGAAGCGAAATAACTCTAACTCAGGCAATTCCTCGGCCTCGGAAGGCATCTCGGAATCCTGAGTGTTGGTCATGGTATGATCCTCGAAGAATACCATGTCCTTGCTTCTGTAGAGCTTTTTTTTCTATGGGATCATAGAGTCTATAGCCAAACTCATCCCGACCGTGGCCGACAAAGAAGCACCGCCTCGTCTTCGGCTCAAGTTTGGATCTCTTATTCCTTTGGTACATGCATGAAGGCCTTACAACCAAACACTCGCAGGTGATTATATGACGGTTCTTTGTCGTACCATACTTTGTCAAGCACATCACCCTGCAAAGGAGCACTAGGAGATAAATTAATAGTATAAGCATCAGCGTAAAAAGCCTCATCCCAATAACTGTCCAATAAGTTTGCCTTTGATAGCAAATACTGTACCCTCTCCATCAGTGTCATGTTCATTCGTTCTGCTACACCATTGAGCTGAGGTATCTTAGATGAAGTCTTCTAGTGTCATATCCTTTGCTCTCTGCAATAAGCATCAAAGGGACCAATGTACTCGCCGCTATTGTCTGACCGAACATATAGCAGCTTCTTGTCCGTCTTTCTTTCGACAGAGGCCTGAAACTATTTAAAAGTTGATAGCACCTGATCCTTGGTCTTTAAGGCATAGACCCAAACCTTCCTAGAATAATCATCAATAAATGTCATAAAATAAGAAGCACCACCAATAGATTTTACCTTCATAGGACCGCAGACATCCGAGTGAATCAACTCGAGCAACGCTGGCTTCCTTGAACTTGGGTGACTTTGAAAAGACACCTTATTTTACTTTTTTGCTAAATAGTGTGTGCACTTCTCTAATTTTGTAAAATTTAGCCGTGGAATCACCTTTCTATTTACCAAGTAGCTTATCCCCTTCTCACTGATATGGCTGAGCTATCTGTGCCATAATTCGGTAGACGTATCTCTGAGTGCATTCACCTCATGTGTCCCATATGTGCTTCCCTCTATATAGTAGTTCAGAGTTCTTGCTTCCTTTGGCAATCATCATCGAACCTCTAGAAAGTTTTCACTGACCGTTCCCGAAGGGATTGAAGAAACCCTCGTCATCTAACCTTCCAACCGACACCAGGTTAAAGTAGATATCAGGGACATGACGGACATCTTTAGGAACAAAAACTGCACCCATTTTTGTCCTCACATGCACATCTCTAATGGCAATCGCCTTCAACACATCTCCGTTGCCCATTTTCAATATTTCACAATCGCCTATCATGTAAGTAGCAAATAGTGCCCTATTGTGAGATACGTGCGCTGAAGCATCGGAGTCCACCAGCCAAGAATTATCATCTTAGGCAAGGTTCATGACAACCTCATCACCTACGACGATTACATCGCCTCCATGTGCCGAGACCGTCGCTGTAGTGTTCTCACTTTGCTTCCCTTTGTCACCCTTCTTCACTCTTCTAAGCAAAATATTTTTGCTTGATGTGACCCTTTTTGCCACAATGATAATACTCTGAGGCCTTGTACCGACCCTTGGACTTGCCTTTACTCTTGTCTCTGCCACCACCTGGATCCATGCTTTTGCCCATTCTGCGGCTCTATGAAACTAGCACCTCTGAGTGAGATGTGGATAAAGTGCCCTGAGAATGTCTCCGCATCTCTTCATTCAATACCCCACTCTTGACAAACTCCAGACTGACCATACCTTTCGGAGCAAAAGCGATCATAGATACTTGTGCGGTCTCCTATGATCTGGCAATGTACATAGCAACCAAAGTCCCTGAACCTCGTCGTCGAACTTAACTCCCATCGAGGATAGATGGTCAACCACGTCCTGGAACTCATTCAAGTGATCCGTAATGGACGCACCATGCATCTTTGTAGCACAGACCCATCATCATCCGGATCAGGAATAATTTATTTATCCTGATCTTCTTTGTATACAAAGATTCCTGCTTATCCCACAGTGTCCTCGCATGGTCAATACTGTCAACATGATTTTACACATTCTTGTTAACGAATTGCCTTATGTGCCTACACACATGTATATGCTCGAAATTCAAGTCATCTGCGGATTTACCACTGGGCCTCTCGAAAGCAAATACCGGCAGATGTAACTTATTGACAAATAGAAAATCCTTTATCTTGCTTATCCAGTAGTGATAGTTGGTACCATTCAGGTTTACTATGCGTATCGACTTCGTGTCCATCTCTGCTTTCTGGTTTGACTGTCAACTCCTGATACTTCTCTGAACCCAAAACTTTGATACCACTCTGTTGGAAATAAAACAAGGAAACTATTCCCCCAAACCAGAGAGTCTTGCGAGAGAACCGAACAAAAGCACACAAACCAAAAATGCCAAACATAGATCACAGGCACAGAAATTTTTGATATGGAAAACCCAGATGAAAAAACCACGGGACGATCGGAGTCCAACCCTAAAAAACCTCCACTAATGGAATAAAGAAAATATACCCTCTACAAGCTCCTTCTGATCCAAACGGATCACCACAACTCACTTTAGAGAAGAAAATTTGATTGCGGACTCCGAAGAGCAAGAGATGTCGAAAAATTATTCGAAGCGATCTCTCATTCACAATAGTCCTTAGTCCTTTCTCTCTCTCAAATATGGCAAAACACACTTGCTTACTTTTCGAGATATATTTTATGGTGAGCAAACACCTAGTATATATAGCCTCAAACTCGCAACTAATTGAGGTATTCTACTATATGTAGGAATACTCAATCTAAATTATTGATGTATTCAGAATATAATGTATAGAAATATCCAATCCAACTCCATTGAGATATTTCTACTATATATATAGAAATATCCAATCCAAATCTATTGGAATATTTCTATTATATATAGGAATACCTAATCCGACTCCGGGGTATTTTCCACATAGGTTGGAAACCCCATCCACTCCAACAACAACATCGTTATGGATATTAGATTCAGTATCTGCATATTTTTGAAACTATACCCGCCATTTTACGAATCCATTTCTGCGAATACCATTATATTTCTTGGCATAGCCCCCTGCACCACCTCCACAAGATTAACGGTCGAGACAACATGCCCGAGGACGACCTCTTGTTCGCCTAGAAGTGCTTCAACTGAACTTGCCACATTCTCGCTCAAATGAATGGCTGGAAAGACATATTGCAAAGGCTGCACATTCACTTGAGAGGAAGAGACAACAGCTTGCTCGCTCACCCCTCCTACATGATTGCTCGCTGAGGCAACTATATTCCCTGGCTGTGCCACCAGTGTCCCCTCCATAGAGGGGGAACCCAACATCAATCTACCAGGAGCAACATCCTTGGTTATAGCAGCATTCACTTCAGACGAAGGACCAACGTTAGGCATAGCCTCGCTTCTTTGTAATTAAAATGTTTGGAACAAAAGAAACATTGTTTACACCTTTCCTTTTATAGATCTTCTCTGTCAATTGAGGTACTACATTAGCTCCAGCACTCGATTTGCATTCTTCTGTTTTATGCCCCTGGTGACGACAAACATGGCAATAAGAGGGGTATTCCTCATAATCAACCTGTTGTCAATAACTCCTATCATCAGAGAGAGCGATCTAAATTCTTTGAGGAAGCGATTTGCTGATGTATATTTCAACATAAACTCTTGCACAACTTGGACGAGTACTATCAGATATAGCTTTGTCTAACTTCAACGGAGCACCGATGCTCTTGGCAATACAAAAAATGGCAGATTTAGAAAAAAGATGGTGCCTCAGATTTAGAAGATTTACCCATACCGGAGCAATGGCTGATTCGTACGAAGGGGCGAAATCCACCGACCATCTAAAGACACGCATCGGATCCCTTGCAACAAACCATAACGGTTTCAATCTCAGCCGAAGGAAGACCCCTTCAATCCTTTCGAAGCACGTCGAGAGGAGGCCGGGCGTGCGTAAACTTGCCAACCATAGTAAAATGCAATGGTGCAATGAGTTATTGTTCATCTTCAACCGTGAACTCGACTTCTGGCTCGTCGCGGAAAGAGAACGGAGGTTTCTCGAACCGCGAATCGACTGAAAAAGATTGTGACCCCGTCACAACTTCCACAAATTAACGTGCAGCCATATCCCTATTCTCATAAGTGGAGTGCAGCACCGGAACAGCATTGCACGTACACTGGATCGCCTCGGTCGTCAAGCCTCACCGGCGCTATCTCACGGAGAGGATTAGGTTTAGGGCATGCACCATAAATATATATATATATATATATATATATATATTTTTTACCATATATATATATATATATATATAAAATAAAATAAAAATAAAAAAGTTATATTTAATTAATATATTTGTTAATATATATTTTTCACTATTATTTATGATCATAATATATACTTTTCTGTAGCTTTGAATTTTGGAGGACAAAAAATGCCAATCTCTAGCTAGAAACGTCTTTCATGTTATTGACCTAGATAAGTTTATCTTCATTTTGATATATCATATCTCACTCAAATATGTTCTCTTGTATTCTGTTTTCGTTGCACAACTTGTAAGTCAAATTATGCCAATTTGTTATCTACTGTAAAACTTGGCTTACTTTCCAATTTAACTTCGGAACTCGACATCGATCCAACCCATTCGACCCAACATATAATTTTAACCTATTTTAAGCCTACTACACACATGCCAATGGTGTCCACGCAATTGAGTTTCCCAGAAGGACTTCACCAGTAGAGAGTTATACCATACCCAACAAAGGAACTTCCGACTTGTCATCATTATGGTAAGAAGGGACATCTTTTGAGAGATTGACAGAGGAGACTATGACAGTGTTTGTGGTGTGGATCTGACCAGCATCGTGCTATGGAGTGCCCATAGCAGCATGACAGACCACAACAACTAGTTCAGAGGTCAGCCCTACCAGCACCACCAGGACTACTACCACCTACTTAGGCTACTGCAGTTCCACGACCACCAGCACCAGGAGGACCCCAGAGAGCACCCCCTTTACTACCACAGGAGGTCCAATTCAGGAGATCTAGACATCAAGCTGTAGGACAGAGAATTGGCCTGGCTTATGTTATGGTACCAGTTGAGGAGGAACCCAAGGGCTTAGCAATTATATGTACTATCTTAGTAGCATCTATACCTGCCACTACGCTATTTCATTCGGGGGCCATTTTATCTTTCATATCTAGTGTTTGTAGCAATGCATAAAGTAGCTACCTCCCCCTTTCCCACGAGTTGGAATATTTTTACGGGGGGAGGTATTGCACCGGCCACTAGAACTTGTAGAACATGTTCTATAGTTGTGTGTGAAAGAGAGATAAGAGCACAATTTTTAGTATTTCTAATACCGAATTTTGATGTAGTATTGGGAATGGACTGGTTGAGCCAGTACCATGTCGTATTTTATTGCCATAAAGGGAGTGTTATCTTCAGACCCCTAGACCGTCTGGAGTTTGAATTCATATGAGGGGCCATTGAGAAGGGAGTAAGCCCGATAGTTGAAGTTTTTATGTCTGTGGAGGTAGCATCACCGCCGCTTATTGTTGAGGAGTTCATGGATGTATTTTCGGAGGAGTTGACATGTCTACCACCTGACAGACAAGTAGAGTTTAGCATTGAATTACTACCAGGAACAACACCAATTTTTTCTAATGTGTAGCGGTTCGAGAAGAAGGAGTTGGTTGACATGAAGCTTTAGTTAAAAGAGTTGCAAACCAAGGGTTTCATTCGACCAAGTGCATAACCTTGGGGGGCTCCAATATTATTTGTGCCAAAGAAGGACAGGTCAGTACGTATGTGCATCGACTACTGAGCATTAAACGTATTGACCATCAAGAATAAGTATCCACTGTCTCGAATTGATGACTTGTTCGACCATCAGACGGGAATAAAGGTATTTTCGAAGATTGATTTGATATCGGGATATCACCAAGTGAATGTGCGCAGAAAAGACATTATGAATATAGCATTTAGGACTCGTTATGGTCATTACGAGTTCTTAGTGATGTCTTTCGGATTGACGAATGCGCCAGCAGTATTTATGAATTTGATGAATAGAGTGTTCCACCAATATTTGGATCTGTTCGTGGTTGTCTTTAATGATGACATCTTGGTATATTCGAAGAGCCATGAGGAGCACGAGCAGCATTTGAGGATTGTTCTGGAGACATTGAGGAGCGAGAGGCTCTATGCTAAATTGAGCAAATGCTATTTCTTCTTAGACCGTATTTCTTTTCTTGGACACGTTGTCTCAGGAGAAGGCATTTTAGTTGATCCGACCAAGATACCAGCAGTTGAGACATGGCCTGTTCCGACCAACACCTCTCACGTGAGAAGTTTTCTTGGACTTGTCGGGCCGATGACTCGGTTGACCCACAAAGAATAGAAGTTTGTGTGGCCGAGGAATGTCAGGCAACATTTGATGCATTAAAAAAGCGCCTGACCATTGCACCCATCTTGACGATTGTCACGACCCGCACCCACTGTGAGGGTACGAGAACGTAACAATGCCCAGCCTACGCCGCAGTGTCGACGGTAGAACGCTGTCCTAGGTCACAATATCTAACAATATAATACTAAGCAGTTTATACTCCCCGAATGGGGGTGACATAGCAGAATATAAACTCAATCACATCTTAGGTAGATCATAATGGAAGATAGATAAAACATGAAATCCAAAAGAGATACAGCAGATAGAAGTCTAAGTGTCTAGATACACAAACCCAGAAATACATCTCAAAGCTCAAATACAGTAATCCATAAATACAACTCAAGACAACTGAAAATAAGCTATAAGCAAAATCCTAGCTATCTATACAACCTCTACTGTGTCTCCTCTACGCTAGCAAGCAACCTCCAGGCTATCTGTAAAATTTATCAACAGGTCCAGTCAGGACATGAGCGAGCACAATACATCTCAACAGATCATAGCAGGAAAGGAAATATAATCATGCTAGAGAATAAAATACAGAAAACTGAAGAATAGAATAATGTAAAAGAGAGACTGTAAGTAATATCTATGATATATAGAGAGAGACAGTGCTAGTGATTCAGAGTACAGGATAAACATGTGAATGGCATGGGACTGATTCATGATTACACTACTTGGAATTGATTCATGATTACACTACTTGGAATTATTTACATGTTCATTTATACTCCCCCATCCCCAATCAATACACAAGGATCCAATCAAGTTACGTTAAGATTCATGATTATACTACGTTGTCCATAAAGGGTGATTCATGAATTGATTCGTGAAGGCACGGTGATCATGAGGGTACATGAGTCACTAGCTGATTCCTGAAGATTCATGTTAATAGAAGTATGAGATACGTGATGTAAGTGAAACACACGAGACAAAAGTATCCGATGCTCCCGAGAGGGATAACATCTCATGAAGGGATCCATATAGTACCAATCCGTGTTACCAACGTGTCAGCATCAAGTAAGATAGTCTAAAGCAGGAAATATAATCCTAAACATGATATGAAATGATCAGAGAATGTACTCGTCTGATACCCTGAACAGCTGATATGAAAAGATGGCCAACTGGAGTCACAGAGTCCTAGTTATAGCAACATAGGTTATTAAGAGTTCAATTTATATGGTAATTGAAATTATAATACAATCTACATAATTCTAAGTCAATCTAGGTCAAAGTCAACTTTAGTCAACTATAAAGTCAAACTAGGTCAACTTTAGTCAACTGTGGTCAAACTAGCTAGGGTTGGGTCAACAATGGTCAACTAGTCTAGGTTAGTCAATTCTAGGTCTAAACAAACTAAGTATATGCAAATCAAGTATCCAAGATAGCTACTAACTCATAGCCTAAGTCACTTGCTAAACCAAGCACAAAACTAAACCATAAGCTAACAAGGCACACAAACATAGTCATATAATGTATATATATTATCCACATTCACATATTCATATACATAGATATATATAGGAAAGCTATATATATAGGCACATACATATATATATATATATATATATATATATATATATATATATATATATATATATATAGAGAAAGAGAGGTAAAAGAGTAAGTGAGTATGTGTGTGTTTTGCATGTGTGAAAGGATATGTGTTAATGTTCTAAAATTTAGTGATAGGTAGGTGTATGTGACATGGGATACATGATGTCAAAGGGTGTATGAATGCATGTGTGTAAAAGGTTATAGGTTAACTCAATTTATAGAAATGCATACATACATACTTACATTGTATACATGCATACATTTATATCATGTATAATACATTACATGATACATACATGTATACTTGTATTATATTATACTTACATTCATGTATATTAGATACTTATATTTATATTAACATATTACAAACATTCATTTCATTCATGCATCTATGCATTACCTACATATTTTATACATATGCATACATTGTATATCATTCTTTCATTCATGCATTGCTTATATACATTATATTAATTGCATTCCTACATGCTTGCATTCAACCATATATATACATTAATGTAAAAAGAATATATATCATATATATATTATTTCATTCATCTAACATATCATGCATTACATACTCTATATTTATTTAATATCCATACTACATAGGCTCATAGGTTACAAAAAATGCATATATCGTATAGTCACTCTTCTACTTAAAATCAATACTTTACCAATTGGGCATTCACTAAATTCTAGGATTAAAGTATGTTATAGATCTTTGTGTTAGCTTTTCGAAACTTTAAACGGATCGCATTTTTGTGTCCGGACGCTCCAGGAATCGCAAAAACACTGAAACGCGTTCGTCTTTCGTATAGTTGACACTCAAATAATTTTACAGAAAGTTTCAGAACGAATTTAGCTTATTAAAATATATATTTTGAAAGCTAACTTCGATACGGTTCTTTTAAAAAAAATGGAAGATAATTCGGAGTTTTAAGCTAAAAGTTATGACATTTCTAACTTTCTATTGCTACTAAAAACATGGATAAATATTATGACGAATTTAGGTAGTTTGAGACAAAAGAAACACAAGTATATAACATAATATATCAAGAACTCACTCTCTACACTAATATATATATATGAGACACTATAGAACAATTTCCAATACAAAAATATGAGATTAACCATGTAATAATTCATTCATACATAACAACAACACATAGTGTGTCCAAATTTGGAGTTTTCCCACATGGACACAACCACAACACAAAGGACACTCTTATGACCTCCAAATGGACAAAAAAATTGACACAAATGGAGATACAACCATGGGGTCATTCCTATGGGTCTAAAATATTTCTATATGCATGTAGGGATGGATTAGAGGAGAGATTATACCTTCCGGGAGAGAGATTCAAAGAAAAATTCTTCCGACACGACACCGACACGTAGAGATTCTGAAAGGACACGAACGAGCTCCGAATTCTCCCAAACTTGGCTAGCACCCTCTAACCATAGAGTAGAGGAGAAATGAAGAAGATTTGGTGGAAGAAGGGGTTGATTTGGAGATGAAATCAATGGAGGTTCATCTCTAAATTAATTTGGGGAAGAACAAGAAAGAAAGTGGATGAAAACAAATGAATGAAGGAGTGACTCACTCCTTATTCCCCCGTAGGTGGCTGCCCAAAAAGGGTGAGGTGTTCCCTATTTGAATGTCCAAAATACCCTCCACTAATCTATTTGATTTAAATTAGGAATGGGTTAAAGGTTGAGGTCAATTTAGTCTAGTTTTAAGTCTCTAATTAAGCTAAACCTATCCATAAATAATTAGTCTAACTACTAACTAAAATTAATATCATGTGGACTAAAATTAATATCATGTGGGCCATGCCTAACTAGTGTGTGGGTCCCACTAGAGTCAAACTATCCCCCCGATCCCCGTTTCAAGTCGGATTGAGTTGAAATTCGAACCCGACTCAAATAACCCCAAAACAATATCATAAATAATAAAATAAATTTCAACCCCAAAATAATATCATAAATAATAAAATAAATTTCAAAAATATTCAAAAATATAAAATGACAAAAATATTCCTGTTTCTGAAAACTGGGGGTGACAAATCTATCCACCTTAAAAAAATTTTGTCCTCGAAATTAAAACAAAGCAATCACAGGAAACACATGCAGAAAACAATCTCATTCAAATACTTTTCAAAAAAAATCAGCAATAAAAAAATCTCTTTGAGGCACATCAAACATTTGTAAATAAAAACTGATACGTGTCCGCTACAGACACAAAACCATCACAAAATCACACCTATCAAAGATCAAAATCAACAATCACCAACGCAATAAATATCAAAATAATTCAAAGAGGTCAAATGCAAAATATTTTTAGGCCAGAAATGACATTAAAATATCATAATCACTTGGTTAGGCTCTAGGTCAAACAGTCTCTAGGGTTTCACTAGCAAAACATCAAAATCACAAGTCATGATTTTAAATAGTTTTAAAATGATTTAAAAATTACCAAAAATCATATCAAGATTTAAATGTCAAATCAATAAATGATTAAAATTACAAAATTTCAAAATTACCCTCATTTTAGAAAACTGGGTGTTACAAGTCTACCAACCTTAGAAAAATTTCGTCCTCGAAATTAAAATGTTCATACTCCTTCTAGGTCAAACCCCCCCACAATCAAAGTCTCAGAACTTAAACAAATCATATGATTTAAAAGGATGACATACAGGGTTATGGCATATGGTGGTAGTGAAGTCTCATCTAGGTATACTAGTAATGCTAACCAAAACGGTCATAGGGTATCAAAACACACAAGCAATCTAGGGTGCTAAACTAGAAAAGATACAGAAATAACAATCATCAAAACTGTAAGACAGTCTACCATCCTATATGAAACTGGTACTTATTAAAAATAAATAAAGAAGACTACCAATTATCTATAAAGGGGTACTATTCAAAGAAAATCACAATCAAAAGTTAAAGAATGAAAGTCAATTGCATTGAAATCCAATCACAATATATATATATATATATATATAGAGTGTTAGAGAAGAAAAAGCTAGCATTATGTAAGGTTATGTGGTTCGTGTGTGTATGGGTGTATGTGGACATGTTCATATGGTTAGATAATAGGCGTGTGTGTATGTGAAATATACATGAAAGTACATAGGAGGATTTGGGTTTCAAACAATAACTATCAAGTTACACTAATCATGGCATATTGCTTAAACAATCTACAATACACAACTCATTTACTCATAACATGCATAGCTAACCATATACTTATCTATATAAAGAGGTAGAGATTTATGTATGTATCTATATACATTATAATATGTGTGCATAAACTCTATATATATCTATATAGATATATGAACATAACATAGAGAGGAAGGGTTAGGTTACATGGCAGTGTATACTATGTTAGAGTGTGGGTGTCACTATACAGGGTTATAGCTTTAGTAATGAAAGGTTAGACCCAGTTTTAGTTCAGCATTTACATACAAGAATCTGAAATAAGCTAATATTTAAACCAGTATAATATTAACCAACCTAATGTTTATCACAATCTAACATATAAGAGTATAAACCTAACATCATATCCCTACATACAACAATGTACATAGCTCCAAAATATTATATTTAAAAAAAAAATAAAACAGCAAATTGAACTAAACATTTGGAATCTAGTATTAAGGGTTAATATGTACACAGTCTTAGATTTGACAAATTCAAACACAAAACTCAACCAATTTTTTTTGAATTGAAACCCTATGTATAATATACATGTGCAGTGATATAAACATAACTAATAACATAAAATTTATATTTGAATTACAAATTTTTAACTGAAAATACAGAGAACCAGTCTCTGTTACTGTACTGTACCAGAAATATTGGGGTTTTGAAAATTTAAACATCAACAACATATTAATATGTATTTAGATAGGTTGGAAATCAAAGTGTAGCATGCATACGTGTCAGGCAAAGAGTCTGTGTCCGCTATATATATATTCTCATGTCCCAATATAAAAATCAAATTCTACATCAAGACCAATATTTAGATTCCTACCAAGATTGCAAAGTAGGTGATTGACGTAATCAAGACAGTTTTATTATTATTATTTAATACAAGAATAATAGCAAGAAGGTAATAACGATAAAATCTGTTTTGCTTATCTGATTAAAGAAGGAACCATTTTGAAACCCAGAACTATAATATCAATTACAAGATAAGTTCTAGCAAAATCATCGGTTCATTGTATTAAGAAAAAACTCATAGCAAGAAGTTACACAAGAGTTCATAAAAACAACTAAACCTACTCCTAAGTTAAATAATGAGAAACAAAACAAAACAAATAATAATTTCTTTCCCTTTTTTTTGAAGGACTGAAACAAAAGTAGAGAAAACATGTTCAAAATATTTAAGGTTCAATCTGATAATCATATGCGTTTATCCACAATCATGGTACTCTAAATCCTCGTCATACTAGTAAGCAAGGCTACGATAATCACAGAGTCCTCGACTTAGGCACATACCTCTAGAATCATGGTATTTAACATTTTTGCGATGCCGCTAGCTTGGCTGCAAAAATCTTAAATTCCCACACCCGAGAAATATATCCAAAATCAGACTATATGTCCTCACCATGCTGGCTAATGTGACTATAGAAGACTAGATTCCAAAACTTAGATGACCTAGCCCATATAATTTTATCTTGACAAAAATTAATTTAAATCAACAATGAATACCCAAAAATCAAATTTATCAACGAACATCAAGATACAAAAATGAACAAAAATCCTTCAAATCATATAACTACAAACTCGGATGCTATAGCTAAAATCAAGATTCAAAATTCAACAATCTTTATCAAAATCAATAAATACAAACTCAAATTCAATAATAATCCATCAAAATCAAATTCAACAACAGAAAGTAAAGATAAGTCAAATCAAGAAAAAAGAGTTTTCAAATCGAAGTTAAATAAGATTCTCAAGGGTCGTCCCAGGAATCTCTCAAGGGATCCTAACTGTGATTGAGTATTTTCAAAATATATCCTAACCCTACTGCAGGCTGTAGTGGTACTCTAGTTCGAATACCACTACAGAAACTCGCCCTGCATGGGCCACCACTAAAAACGTGTCACGATCCGCACCTACTGTGAGGGTACGAGAACGTAACAACGTCCAGCCTACGCCGCAGTGTCGGCGGTAGAACGCTGTCCTAGGTCACAATATCTAACAATATAATGCTAAGCAGTTTATACTCCCCAAATGGGGGTGACATAGCAGAATCTAAACTCAATCACATCTAAGGTAGAGCATAATAGAAGATAGATAAAATATGAAATCCAAAAGAGATACAGCAGATAGAAGTCTAAGTGTCTAGATACACAAACCCAGAAATATATCTCAAAGCTCAAATACAGTAATCCATAAATACAACTCAAGACAACTGAAAACAAACTATAAGCAAAATCCTAGCTATCTATACAACCTCTACTGTGTCTCCTCTACGCTAGCAGGCAATCTCCAGGCTATCTGTAAAATTTATCAACAGGTCCAGTCAGGACAGGAGCGAGCACAATATATCTTAACAGATCATAGCAGAAAAGGAAATATAATCATGCTAGAGAATAAAATACAGGAAACTGAAGAATAGCATAATATAAAAGAGAGACTGTAAGTAAATATCTATAATATATATAGAGAGAGACAGTGTTAGTGATTCAGAGTACAGGATAAACATGTGAATGGCATGGGACTAATTCATGATTACACTACTTAGAATTGATTCATGATTACACTACTTAGAATTATTCATATGTTCATTTATACTCCCCCATCCCCAATCAATACACAAGGATCCAATCAAGTTACGTTAAGATTCATGATTATACTACGTTGTCCATAAAGGGTGATTCATGAATTGATTCGTGAAGGCTCGGTGATCATGAGGGACATGAGTCACTAGCTGATTCCTGAAGATTCATGATAATAGAAGCATGAGATACATGATGTAAGTGAAACACACGAGACAAAAGTATAACATCTCATGAAGGGATCCATATAGTACCAATTCGTGTTACCAATGTGTCAGCATCAAGTAAGATAGTCTAAAGCAGGAAATATAATCCTAAACATGATATGAAATGATCAGAGAATGTACTCGCCTGATACCCTGAACAGCCGATATAAAAAGATGGCCAACTGGAGTCACAGAGTCCTAGTTATAGCAACATAGGTTATTAAGAGTTCAATTTATATGGTAATTGAAATTATAATACAATCTACATGATTCTAAGTCAATCTAGGTCAAAGTCAACTTTGGTCAACTATAAAGTCAAACTAGGTCAACTCTAGTCAACTGTGGTTAAACTAGCTAGGGTTGGGTCAACAATGGTCAACTAGTCTACGTTAGTCAATTCTAGGTCTAAACAAACTAAGTATATGCAAATCAAGTATCCAAGATAGCTACTAACTCATAGCCTAAGTCACTTGCTAAACCAAGCACGAAACTAAACCATAAGCTAACAAGGCACACAAACTTAGTCATATAGTGTATATATATTATTCACATTCACATATTCATATACATAGATATATATAGGAAAGCTATATATATAGGCACATACATATATATATATATATATATATATATATATATATATATATATATAGAAAGAGAGGTAAAAGAGTGAGTATGTGTGTGTTTTGCTTGTGTGAAAGGATATGTGTTAATGTTCTAAAATTTAGTGATAGGTAGGTGTATGTGACATGGGATACATGATGTCAAAGGGTGTATGAATGCATGTGTGTAAAAGGTTATAGGTTAACTCAGTTTATAGAAATACATACATACATACCTACTTACATTGTATACATGCATACATTCATATCATGTATATTACATTACATGATACATACATGTATACTTATATTATATTATACTTACATTCATGCATATTAGATACTTGTATTTATATTAAAATATTGCAAACATTCATTTCATTCATGCATCTATGCTTTACCTACATGTTTTATACATATGCATACATTGTATATCATTCTTTCATTCATGCATTGCTTATATGCATTATATTAATTGCATTCCTACATGCTTGCATTCAACCATATATATACATTAATGTAAAAAAAATATATATCATATATATATTATTTTATTCATCTAACATATCATGTATTACATACTCTATATTCATTTAATATCCATACTACATAGGCTCATAGGTTACACAAAATGCATATATCGTATAGTCACTCTTCTACTTAAAATCAATACTTTACCAATTGGACATTCACTAAATTCTAGGATTAAATTATGTTATAGAACTTTTTGTTAGCTTTCCGAAACTTTAAACGGATCGCATTTTCGTGTCCGGAAGCTCCCCAAATCGTAAAAACACCGAAACGCGTTCGTCTTTCGTACAGCTGACACTCAAATAATTTTACAGAAAGTTTTAGAACGAATTTGGCTTATTAAAAAATATATTTTGAAAGCTAACTTCGATACGGTTCTTTCAAAAAAAAGGAGATAATTCGGAGTTTTAAGCTAAAAGTTATGACATTTCTAACTTGCTATTGCTACTAAAAACGTGGATAAATATTATGAGGAATTTAGGTAGTTTGAGACAAAAGAAACACAAGTATATAACATAATATATCAAGAAATCACTCTCTACACTAATATATATATATATGAGACACTATAGAACACATTTCTAATATAAAAATATGAGATTAAACATGTAATAATTCATTCATACATAACAACAACGCATAGTATGTCCAAATTTGGGGTTTTTCCACATGGACACAACCACAACACAAAGGACACTCTTATGAGCTCCAAATGGACACGAAAATGGACACAAATGGAGATACAACCATGGGGTCATTCCTATGGGTCTAAAATATTTCTATATGCATGTAGGGATGGATTAGAGGAGAGATTATACCTTCTGGGAGAGAGATTCAAAGAAAAATTCTTCCGACACGACACCGACACGTAGAGATTCTAAAAGGACACGAACGAGCTCCGAATCCTCCCAAACTTGGCTAGCACCCTCTAACCATGGAGTAGAGAAGAAATAATGAAGATTTGGTGGAAGAAGGGGTTGATTTGGAGATGAAATCAATGGAGGTTCATCTCTAAATTAATTTGGGGAAGAACAAGAAAGAAAGTGGATGAAAACAAATGAATGAAGGAGTGACTCACTCCTTATCCCCCCCATAGGTGGCTGCCCAAAAAGGGTGAGGTGTCCCCTATTTGAATGTCTTAAATGCCCTCCACTAATCTATTTGATTTAAATTAAGAATGGGTTAAAGGTTGAGGTCAATTTAGTCTAGTTTTAAGTCTCTAATTAAGCTAAACCTATCCATAAATAATTAGTCTAACTACTAACTAAAATTAATATTATGTGGACTAAAATTAATATCATGTGGGCCATGCCTAACTAGTGTGTGGGTCCCACTAGAGTCAAACTATTCCCCCGGATCCCCGTTTCAAGTCGGATTGAGTTGAAATTCGAACCCGACTTAAATAACCCCAAAACAATATCATAAATAATAAAATAAATTTCAACCCCAAAATAATATCATAAATAATAAAATAAATTTCAAAAATATTCAAAAATATAAAATGACAAAAATATCCCTGTTTCTGAAAACTGGGGGTGACAACGATACCATCTGGATCATGAGGGTTCGTGATCTATAGTGATGCATCCGAAAAGGAATTAGGATGTATTTTGATACAACATGGGAAGGTTGTAGCTTATGCTGTAAGACAATTGAGGACTCATGAGAAGAATTATCCTACTCACGACTTGGACCTTGCCACAGTAATTTTTTGCTTTAAAGCTATGGAGGCATTACTTGTATAGGAAACGAGTAGAGATCTTTACAGACAACAAAAGCTCAATGTATGTCTATACTCAAAAGGATTTGAATTTGAGGTAGAGAAGATGGTTGGAATTGATGAAAGATTTTGAATTAATTTGCAGTATCATCCAGGAAAGGCGAATATAGTAGCCGATGCTTTGAGTATGAGGCATATGACATTTTTCTTGACTACGCAGCCGCATATATTGGAGGATTTATAGAAGTTGGGGATAGAAGTTGTGCTGCCAGGAGTAGACGGCCAATTGACGAGTCTTCAGGTGCAGTCGTCATGGTCGAGAGGATCAAGGTCATATTGTCGACAGATGCAAGATTTCAGAGACTTCGACAGAGGACTGAGGTCGGTATGCATACCGGATTATGGTTTCAGGAGGATAGGACCTTGAGGTGTGGATATCGCCTCTACACTCTGAATGGAAAGCTTCGACGGGAGTTGATGACAGAGGCGCACAGTTCACCATATTCTATTCATCCAAGAGGGACGAAGATATCAGAGACTTGAGACAGCATTATTGGTGGCCTGGAATGAAGAGAGAGATAGTCTGGTTTGTAGTGAAGTGTTTGGTGTATCAACAAGTTAAGGCTGAGCATTAGAGATCAGCATGATTGTTTCAGTCACTACACATTCTGGTATGGAAACGGGAGTATATTACGACGAATTTTGTGACCGAATTTCCAAGGAAACCGAGTAGGAAAGATGCAGTTTGGGTTATAATAGATCGACTCACTAAGGCAACACATTTTTTGCCATTCAGAGTTGGCTAATCTACGGAGGTGTTAACCGAGATGTACATGACACAAATTGTACAACTACACGATGTGCCATTTAGCATTGTGTCTGACAGAGACTCGAGGTTTACTTTATATTTTTGAGGAGTATGTAGGAGAGCCTTGGTATGAGGTCGAAGTTCAGAACATCATATCATCCACAGACTGATAGACAATTGGAGCGTACCATACAGACGTTGAAGGATATATTGAGAGCGTGCATACTTGACTTTGAAGGTTCATGGGAGGATCATCTTCATTTGGTTGAATTTTCTTATAACAACAGTTATCATGTAAGTATACAGATGGCACCATTTGAAGCTTTGTATGGAAGGAAGTGTCATTCTCCAGTATGCTGGACTAATGTTGGTAAGTGACAGATATTGGGATCGGAGTTAGTAGTTCGCACTATGGAGAAGGTGAAGCAAATTCAAGGACATTTACGAGCAGCACAAGATCTGCAGAAGCATTGGGCTGACAGTCATCATCGACCATTGGAGTTTCAACCGGGAGATTATATATTTCTGAGGATTTCACCTACGAGAGGGACCATCAGATTTGGAGGAAGAGAAAAGCTTAGTCTGAGGTATATCGGGCCGTTTGGTATTCTAGAGAGAACCGGTGAGGTCGCTTACAGACTTGCATTGCCGCATACCTTATTCATGACGTGTTCCATGTATCTTAGTTGAGGAGATATGTGTCAGATCCCAATCACATTTTTATCACTCCGAGATAACTGTGGGACCGAGTTTGTCCTATGAAGAGCAACCAGTGGAGGTTCTGGACCGTCGAGAGAAAGTCTTGCGGCGCTATACCATTCCCTTAGTTCGTGTCGCATAGAGGCACCATGAACCAGGCGAGTTGACTTGGGAACACTAGGAAGCGATTTGAGAGCTTTTTCTCATCTCTTTATGGGATTAGGTATGTTTTCTTTAATTAGTCATTATTTATTACTTCTTTATCATTGTGTGCTTAAATTTTGAGGACAAAATTTTCTAAGGTAGAGCGGTTGTGAACCCTCTAAATTATATATATATATAAGTTATATTTTAATTAATATATTGGTTAATATATATTTCTCCACTATTATTTATGATTATAATATATGCTTTTACGTAGCTTTAATCTTTGGAACACAAGAAATGCCGATCTCTAGAACGTCCTTCATGTGTTTTGACCTAAACAACTTTATCTTCATTTTGATATATCATGTCATACTTAAATATGTTCCATTGTATTCTATTTTCGGGGTACAACTTTTGGGTCAAATTAGGCCAACTTACTATCTACCCTAAAACTTGACTTACTTTCCAATTTAATTTCGGGACTCGACATCGATCTAACCCATTCGACCCAATATATGATTTTGACCAAGTTTGAGCCTACTACACACATGACAATTGTGTCCCACTCAATTGAGTTATCTGCTATTTATTTTCAAATGGCACAAAAGACCCATTATTTGTATTTTTCAGAATTGAATTTGATTCAGTAAATTGTTTGGACCGACCCTAACTCAAACAACTTAGTGGAACCTATCCTAGGTTGCCAAAACCAATTAGACATATATTTAATTAATTTTTATCAATTAAGTGGCAGCCCACATGCATAGATTCAATGCACTTTGACTCAATATTTCCTATTTCCAAATTAGAAAACCTAGAGATACCCATTACCATATCAATTGATTGGAGGGCCAAATCTCAACCAAATCAATCCAAACCAAAGGCAAATAAACTCTAAAATAAAATACCTCAAAAGTTTATTTTTAACCTCCTAAACCAGCCGTCCCTACCCCCTTCCTTGCAAAACCCGACCGCCAACCTACTTGGCCGAGAGCAGCACAAGCCTTAGGCCGACCCCCTTTTCCTTATTTCTTATTGATTTTCATGCACTCCACCACCACTCCCCCGACCTCGAGGACTTCCTCTTCTACCCTAGAAACTCTAAGGATCATCTTATGGCCTTCGGAGAGGTGTACAACCCATCCAAGTGGGTGAAACTTCACCAAAATTGTTCTGAATTCAGAAGCAGGTTAGTCAACTTCTTCGATGGGTTTCATTTACTCTTTTTCATCCACTAGTCCTGAAACCAAAACTAATCTTTAGCCCTATGTGTATAATTTGATGTACAATTGCTAACTCACATGGTTACACTCGGTTTGTCCATGGCGTCCGTTGCACTAAAATTGGTCCAGGCGAACCAATTTTGAAGTGCAAGAGTTTTAGACGACTTGCAAACCCTTTCAATATAAAACAAATCATTTGTAATGAATCTAACATCCTCCTTTATCATCTAATAATGTCCTTTATTCAGAATTGCAAATATTTTATGTGTTTGTGCTATCATTTCCATGATAGTAGTCACCGAAAAGTTTACCGAAACTCGACTATTTGATCTCTGAACTTCCTGAAACCTTCCCATAATTTTTGTCAAGTAATTTATGATAAAAAATCATATTTTTTCTCTAATTAATTCTGATTTTTCTAGAATATTAAATTCCCATATTTTTTCATGTCGTTCGATTCCAATTGGTTCAACATGTTGTATAATTATGTACTAGTTGAATATGTTGATTTGATGCTAGTTTTTTCAAATAAAAATATTTGAAATATGTCAAAAAATTATTTATTTTTTTAGAAATATAATGATATATTTTGTGATATAAATATATTATTTTTATATGCTAATTTAGTGTCATGTATGGTGGATTTGGTTACATATATTATTGAGATCTAGTTGGCTAGTTTATGACTAGTCTGGGTATATATATGGTTGAATAAATATAGTATGTCAATGAGTTGGTATTTATTATAGTTTATTTATATTTCTAGGAGTTCATGAGCATTTGACTATGGAAAATAGAGCAGGACCGATATTATACACTCTTGCCAATATTCCAATCAAGATACCTGTCACTTCTTGTACTATTAACTACTTAGATTGTTGTTGTGTGTAGCAGAAGATGTGTTAGTAGAGTGCGTCCAAGTATGACTTGGGTGCTATCGATGGTGTCATCGATATGATAGTGTGTGTGTGACTTAGAGGTTAGGAAACTCTTCCATTAGCAATGAGGTTTTTTTTATAACTTCTATGACTGGACACATATCATGACACGGCAGCGTAAATGAGAATACATTGTATTGGCACGCACTTTTGTACTCGGCTAGCTATCGGTATGAGAGGTTTGTGTGACGAAGCATATGTATTGATAGATGAGTCTAGATAGAATACTAGCATAGAGATATGGATTGTCCAAGTCATGGATATGATTTATGCAACTCATGGGCGGAAAAGTCTATTAGTAGGCGTATGGGTCAGACATATGGGTCAGTGTGTCGAGGTATAGGCTATACTAGTGGATATATCCGACAGCGACTATAGACTTAGTTTCTGGTATGGTCGGGAAAGTATGCTAGTATATACACCAGGATTAGTTAACTCTAATGCTGTTCCATTACCAACACATACGTGCCAAAGTCATCTTCAACGTGCATTTACATAGTTGGATAGATTACCCAGTTATTATTTATGTATTTATTTAGTTCATATTATGGCTTGTTATTTTTGTATCTTGTTACGTCCCTCTAAGGACCTAGTTCTTTCCCAGATCTGGACGAGCATATTTATCCTATAGTCTACGGACCAGGTACCGAGACAGGTTTTCTTGCTGAAGACCTAATGGTTGTGCCAGAGGAGTTTTCCTGATCCAGGGGTATGGAGATTGATTTGAGTCACGGACATTTTACCTAGTTAGCTATGTCATGGCTATTTCTTTATTCCAGTTATTTTTATTTGCAGCTTTGTACTTTTATTTCCGTGGATATATTTCCACTAGACTTTTGACTATTTCAGGCAGGTCTTTTGTATTGGATATTTAGACTTATTTCTATTTTATTCAGACATCTTTATATATTTTTGTCTCTATGTTGTTGATGTTATTCTGTGGATGAGATTATAGGGGTTATGTTGTAATAGAGATATTAGATTACCTATGACTGTGTATTGTAGATATAAGTTTACATCGTACTATAATTAGGATAAGTCCATTAACTTTGGATATTTATTCTAGCCGTACAGCTGGCATGCTCATGTCTTGGGGTTCCTACGTATTTTAGAACTGGGGCATGACACGCCCAACCAATAATAAATATTATATATATATATATATATATATATATATATATATATATTATAATTTTATTGAAAAATAGGAAAGTTATAAGAAGTGTTAGGACTCAAGAAGCCTCACAATTGAGATATACATTGCCCATACTGCATAACTCGAACCAAACAATCAAAAAATGAAACCTGCTTGATGACCCTTGTAACTCGAAACACCAACACAATCAATTAATATAGATATATATATATCAGATATATATATATAATATTATATATAATATATATATAATATATATATCCGTGTAATGGATATATATATATATTATCCGTGTAATGGAGTATATATATATATAATATATATATATATATATATATATATATATATATATATATATATTATATTTTTATTTATATATAGATATATATATTAATTATTATAGATATATATATATATTAATATATATATAATATATGAAGCGGATCAAAAGCCCCCCTTAGAAAACTCGCTCACTCTCAGCCGTCCATTTAATGTTAATATTAATGTTAGTTATGTAATGTTAATTAATATTAATGTTAATATTAATTTTAAATACTAAAATTAACATTAAACTTAACATTAAAATTAATATTAACATTAACATTAATATTACATTAGCATTAATATAAAA